>PVLA01008100.1:0-48155 GCA_004027455.1 Hydrochoerus hydrochaeris
TGGAGTCTCCACCCTCGACTCCATATTGAGCATTACATAAAAACATACACATGTGAACTACACAAATTACAATTATCAGTACAAAACATTTCAAGATCCCCGTGCCCAATTCCCACATGCGGCGTCCTTTTCCTGGAGAAGCGATTGTCACAAGGCGTGGATGGACTAGGACGCGGCATGGACAGAAAAGGGCACCGCAGAAAAAGAAGAGCAAGCCAAACCCAAAGCCAAAAGAAAGGAGAAAATTATAAAGATCAGAGCAGAGATGAATGCAATAGAGACTAAGAAAATAATTCAAAGAATCAATCAATCAAAGAGTTGGTTCTTTAAAAGAATAAATAAAATTAACAAGCCCCTAGCCAACCTAATTTTAAAAAGGAAAGAAAAGACTCAAATTCATGCAATACAGAATGAAAAAGGTGAAATCACTACCGACCTTGTGGAAATACAGAAGATCATCAACAACTATTTTGAAAACCTCTACTCTCATAGGTTCGATAACACAGAAGAAATGGACAGATTCCTAGAAACATATGAACCACCAAAGCTGGATCAAGAAGATGTAAAACTGCTGAATAACCCAATTGCTATTAATGAAATTGAAAATGTAATCAAGTCCCTACCAACAAAGAAGAGCCCAGGCCCAGACAGATTCACTGTGGAATTCTACAAGAAATACAAAAAAGACTTAATGCTGACACTCCTCAAGTTCTTCAATGAAATTGAAACAGAAGCAATTCTCCCTAAGCCACTCCTGGAAGGAAATATCACTCTAGTACCAAGACCTGAGAAAGACCCAACTAAAAAAGAGAACTACAGGCCAATCTCCCTAATGAACATAGATGCAAAAATTCTCAATAAAATATTGGCAAACAGGATGCAGCAAATCATCAAGAAGATTATACACTATGACCAAGTGGGATTCATCCCAGGCATGCAGGGATGGTTCAACATACGTAAATCAATAAATGTAATCCACCATATCAATACGGCCAAAAGCAAGAATCACATGATCATTTCTATAGATGCAGAAAAAGCTTTTGATAAGATCCAACACCCATTCATGATAAGAACCTTACAGAGAATTGGAATAGATGGTCTTTACCTCAATATGATAAAGGCCATCTATGACAAATCAACAGCCAGTGTCATATTAAGTGGCCAAAAAGTGAAAGCCTTTACCCTAAAATCAGGCACAAGACAAGGATGTCCCTTATCACCACTTCTATTCAATATAGTACTGGAAATACTAGCAAGAGCAATTAGACAAGAGAGAGAAATAAAAGGAGTAAAGATAGGAAAAGAAGAAGTTAAATTATCATTATTTGCAGATGACATGATACTTTACATAGAAGACCCTCAAACCTCCATTGAAAGTCTCCTAGATATAATAAATACATTCAGCAATGTAGTTGGATGCAAAGTCAATACTCAAACATCAATAGCATTTCTATACACTAACAACAAAATCACCAAGAGAGAAATAAGAGAAGCCACATCCTTCACACTAGCATCCAAAAAAATGAAATACTTAGGAATTAATCTAATGAAAGATGTAAAAGAGTACAGGGAAAATTATAATACCCTGAAAAAAGAAATCAAAGAGGACCTCAGAAAATGGAAAGACAGACCTTGTTCATGGATAGGAAGAATAAATATTGTGAAAATGGCCATTCTCCCAAAATTGTTATACAGATTCAATGCAATCCCAATGAAAATACCACTAACATACCTCATAGATCTAGAGAAATCACTACTAAAATTCATCTGGAACCAGAAGAGACCTAGAATAGCAAAGGCAATTCTAAGCAGCAAAGCCAAGGCAGGAGGCATCACAATCCCTGACTTGAAGTTATACTACAAAGCTACTGTAATAAAATCAGCATGGTATTAGAATAAAAACAGACCTGAAGATCAATGGAATAGACTAGAAGGTACAACTCCAAACACACTCAACCACCTTATCTTTGATAAAGGGGCCAAGCATGTTCACTGGAAGAATGACAGTATCTTTAATAAATGGTGCTGGAAAAATTGGCTATCCATATGCCAAAAACTAAAATTAGACCCATGCCTATCACCATGTACTAAACTAAAATCCAAATGGATCAAAGAGCTAAATATTAAAACAGAAACACTAAATCTGTTACAAGACAAAGTAGGTAAAAATCTTGAAGACATAGGGGTAGGTAGAGAATTCATGAACAAGAACCAAACTGCATGGGAAATACTCCCAGAATCAGTAACTGGGATCACATCTTATTAAAGAGTTTCTGCATTTTGAAAGAAATCTCCATCAGAGTGAAAATAAACCCACAAACTGGGGAAAAAATCTTAGTGAACTGTCCCTCAGATAAAGGACTCCTGTCTAGAACTTACAAAGAATTTTAAAAAATCAGACCCCCAAAATTCAAAACCCAATCCAAAAATGTCCATCTGAGATGAACACACAGTTCTCAGATGAAGAAATATGAATGATGTCTTAGTTACTTTTTACTCATTGCTGAGACAAAATACCTGATGCCCAAAGTTGGGAAGGGAAAGGTTTATTTCTTACCATTTTTGGAGGTTTCAGTCCATATTTAGTTGGCTCCAAGGCTGGGTGGCATGGTGGGGCCACAGTTCATGGCAGCTGCAAACAGCAAGTCAAAACTAGCAAGAGAAAGAAACACACACCTTCTTCCTGCCATTACATCACATCCTGGCTTCACCCCTAGGCTAGTATAGCACTCACGTCTCCAATTCAAGGGCTAGACAATGAACCAATCACAAATGCATAATGCAAAGGTATGAGGTTTGGGGCCACTGACATAAACCATAACAAATGGCAAATAAATACATGAAAAAATGTTCATCATCATTGGTCATTAGAGAAATGCAAATTAAAACCACACTGAGATTCCATCTCACTCCAGAAAGAATGGCCAGGAGCAACAAAACTACCAAAAACACATGCTGGAGAGGCTGTGGGGGGAAAGGAATTCTTCTATACTATTGATGGGAGTGTAGAGTGGTGCAACCACTGTGGAGATCAGTCTGGAGATTCCTCAAAAAGCTGGGTTTGGAAGTCCCATTTGATCCAGCTATTCCACTCTTAGGCATATTCCCAGAAGAACTGAAAACATCCTACCACAGTGACATATGTGCATGTTTATAGCAGCACAATTTGTAATAGCCAGATCTTGGAAACAACCTAAGTGCCCATTAACTGATGAATGGATAAAAAAATTGTGGTACTTTTATACAATGGAGTACTACTCAGCTACAAAGAATGATCACATTGAGATATTTATAAATAGATGGATGCAACTTGAATCTGCTTAGATCTGTCCTCTTTTGTTTTACTCTCTTTAAAATAGAAAAAAGCAGCACACACATATGGAGACCTAAACACATTTTGTATAAAGAGGCTTTCCAACTTTTCAAGTTGTGGACTTTAAAACTTTGTTGTAAAAATATAGAGCATTAGATAATGATCTTGCTCAGGTATTAACTCTCCCTTATAGAACTTTGACAGTCAGTGTTTACAATAGCTGTCACTCCTAAAAACAGAGGACGGATTTCCCCAGCATCCATTTGGTGAATCCCCATTAAAGCCAATGGCCAGTTGAGTCAATGGAGTGCTAACCAGACAGACAGATGGGTTCCTTTCTAGAGACTAATGTCTGGTTGTGTGGACCAGTGCAAAATGAGAACAGCTGAGGGGTCATGGCCAAGACACCATGGTTTCCTCAGTGGGCACTGGCTCCCCAATCACAGCAAACTCCACTTCCTTATCTACTTGGATCTTTCTGGTAGTAAACTAAAGATGTTCCCTAAACTTTTCCAGGTAGTTAAGACTACTTCACTCAAAACTAGGCTAAGGTACCCTGGAACACCTTTTTACATTTCAAAAGAAACTAGCAGAAAAGGATTTACATTTGTGCCTTACATATGTTAATTAAGAGTAAATAGCCTTTTTCTCTTTCTGTGCCTTTACTTGTGGTAAAATGTGATTGCTAGATGATAATTTATAGGTTTAACCAGTGAGCTTCAAAAATATAGAAATTTAAATAAAACATAGCAATGTCTCTCCACTAAAAAAGACTACCTAGATAATAAGAGAGCACAAATGGCTTAGAAAATTTGTCTGAGGGCCCAGGGCAAAGTTCTTTATTTGTTGTCTCTATTTACCAAGGAATCTCCTTCACAGAAGAAAAATGCTTTAGCCCACCTTTTCTTATGATAAACAAAAAGCAGTACTTTGGTACACATTTATAATTCCTTCTTTAAGCATTCTTAATGGAAACAAAGTTTATGAGCTATATTGGAAGATAAGATTGTGTACCAGGCCAAGGGTGGATAGGCTGACCAAATCTATCTTCCATTCTCTCCAGAAGGCATCCACCTACCCTGGAGCAGTTTCAACCCAAGGGACACCTAGGGAACATTTATCAAATATGAATTAAAAGGGATGCCTTATTTTATTTCCTTTTTGCATAGCTAGATAGCTCAATATCATTCATAGCTCAGAGAAAGCACCTGAGTTTGAGTCCTTGTGTTGGGGGAAAAAAAGGTTTCATACACTTATACCCTGCATTTGCATTACAGACATGGGCAACTCAATACCAAAGCCCCTTACTCCTCTGGAATGCATTTTGAAACACTGGAAAATGTTTAACCCTTGCATGTTGAAAAAGAGCCAATTGGTATTTCTCTGCATGTGTGCATGGTCTGCCTACCCACTAGAGCCAAGATGGAATACAGAGGGAAGTATTAATTAGGATCTTCTTTTATAACTAAAATCATACTGAAGCTAGGCTGGAAAGATGTAATGTTACTCTTAAACATTGACTTCTAATGAGATACAGGCAACATTACAAGCTGCTATTGCCTTTGGAGATGAATATCATGCCATTAATTTTAGAAGACCAGAAGATAGACAGCCAGGAGAACCACCAGTTCCCACTGGTGAACAAGCAGTTCCCACCCAATACCCCAAGTGACCTGACAACAATACAGGCAATTGGAACAAGAGGCATTTTTAAGTGTGTATTCTCAAAGGTCTAAGAAGGAGAAAAACCAAAGCTTCTGGTTATTTTAAGTTGTCAGCTATTTCTCAGGAGAAAGGTGAAAATCCCTCTGACTTCTTAGATCATTTATTAGGCACTAATAAAACACATGTCCATAAATTCTGACTCAATACAGAGATAAATTTTGCTTAAATACATGTTTATTACCCAATCAACTCCAGACATTAGAAAAAAGATAGCCCTTGCTCCAGATAGTTCACTTGGTGCTGTAGTAAAAGTTGATTCCTTTGGGTTCTATAATCAGGACTGGGAGAAAACCAAAGAGAGAAAACAAAGAGAACAAAAAAAAATGGCTGCCTTTATTGTGGCCACAAAAGCATAGACCTTAACTCTGATTCTTTGGGCTCAAAGAAGAGCTTGACAATGATACCTACCTGCTATCACTGCCATAAGCCAGGCCACTTTAAGAGAGACTGCCTTAAAAAGCCCCCTGGGCCATGCCATGAATGCAAAGGGGACCACCGAAGGTCAGGCTCCCTTCTGAGGCCAAGGCTGTATGGTTCAGACCCATCCTATCAGCTGGTCCAGCAGGACTAAAGGGCCTTAGGGCACTCATCTCCTCCCTTTGGCCAAACTGTCATCTCTGCCTGTCATTTCCATAGAAGAGCCCTGAGTAATCATGACAAGAGATAAAAACCAGCCAATTGCTGGATATTGGCATATGTCTCTTTCTCCTTCTCAACTCTGGTCTTCCTTCTAGGCACTGTACCTCAATACAGTCACCAAATTATAGTTTGCTTAAATTGTACCTGGGATAACTTTCTCTTCACTCATTCCTTACAGTTATACCTAAAAGCCCAACCCTAGTCCTTGGAGACTATAGCTCCAAGTTGCCAACTAGTCAAAATGATGATGAAACTTATTTTTACAAATACAGTACATACTGTAGCTCACATATAAAAACTTAAGAGAGTTTTTTATTTGTTAATATGTTAATCTGATTCTCCTACATTATCAAAAATTTATGGATAATCATAACTAAAGCTACAGAGAATTTATGACAAAATGTCAGACTCCATCAATAAAAGACCTAAGAGCCAGTGGGTTACAATTGCTATAATTTAGAAGCAGTTTCTAAACCAAAGTGTCAGTACTACTACTCATGCTTTGATTATATATGCTTTTGTGTACAACCTTTGACTATATATGCTTTGATTAAACATTGATATTGCCTACATATTCCAAACCCCAAGGTATCATATAGATGAAGCCAAAAATATGCTAGATTCCTTCTAGATTCCTCTTGCTGGGATCCACCAGATTTTGTCCAGAGAGTTTTCTCATATGTATCAAGGCATTAACTATACTGAATGAGCATTAAATGACACTGCAGCTGGTCTCTCTCTCTCCTAAATAAAATATAAAATTAATCAAACAGGTCATCCTCCAAAATCAGATGGCATTAGACATTCTAACAGCAGGACAGAGGCCTACTTGTGCAATTGTAAAAACTAAATGTGTATGCATTCCTAATCCTTCTGCTAATATCTCAATAACTGATCAGAACATTAGACAACAAATTAACAACATGCCAGACTCTAAGAGTTCCTGGATCTTGTCTTTTTCCTTCTTATGGAAAGCCATTTCTAGCTCCTCTTGGTGGAAATCTTTGTTAACTATACTCATAATTATCTTGGTGATTCTATTTTTTGGCCCAGGCATACTTAATTGTTTCTTTGGCTTTGTCTCCTCCAGACTTAAAGCTGCACACCTACCCAAGATGAAAATGCCTGGTGTCTGTCGAGGTCCTCTAGACAGGATCTCTGCAGAAGTACCTCTGACTGCCGTTCAACCACTACAGACCCTCTTCAGCCTGAAAAAGCCAGATGGGTCATCGCCCATTACCTTCTCACAGCAGTTCAGGTTAACTTCTTCAGAGGGGGGAATGCTACAGGCAGCCAAGTTAGTTAGAAATATTATAGACAGTCAGACAGGGCTGGGCCCTCAAAGGAGCCAGCTCACAAGTTCAGGTACATTGCAGCCTTGGAAGAGATATTCACCTCCTGCTGTGGGCCAAATCTCAAGACAAAAGGCAAAGCAAATATAACCACATCCTAAGAAGCCACAGTCCAAATACTTCTCTATTACCATGAGGAAGTCAGTAGTCAGCATCCCATCCCCCTACAGGAAGACTCACTGCTGTTAAGAATGTCCACTTAGTACATTACTGCTCTCCCATTTGTTCCTAATTTAATCAATTTTACCTGAGCAATTAATCTTATTAGTTCACCATAGTTCTGTCCCACCTTATGCCCACCTTGCAAATTCCCATTTCCCCCCACCTTTGACCCATCTAATCTATGGGTCAAAGGTGGAAAAGACACAGTCTTTGGCAACCTGCTCGGGACCCCCTCTGTCTCTCTCACACACAGAAGCTTTCTTTCTCTCAATAAATATATTCTGTTCTTAACCTCCATCATTCCTAAAATTCATTCTTTGATTTTAGAGAACACAAACTCATACCAGACTTCTTGGTTGGGAGTTCCATTCCCCTGTATTACTATCAACAGTATATGAGGAACATAAACACATATGTTTACTCTTAAATGCCTATGATTTTGTAATACTATTTTGACTTTTTCTCTACTTACTGGCTGCAGATGCCCAGTCAGCAACCATCTAGCATGAAAAGGCAGGGCTAACTTCCACAAAGTATGTTGTATGGATCCAGCTTTTCATTGATAGTAAGTCTATGAATAGGAGAATTGAGCCCTCTACCTGACCATGTAGCATTAAACAAGGCTTCTGAGGTTATTGTATTGTCAAGAGAGCCTGAAAAGGAAATCCCATACCAATCTTAACTTTTTTCTCTTAAGTAATCCTCTGGGGCACCAATCTATGAGAGAACAATTAAATTTGTGTATAATATGTCCATGGCATGAGTCTCTGCAAGACTGCCAAGGGCCCAGATTGTCTTCTTTGAGAGGAGGGGCATGAGCTACTAGAATACAGATAGGAATGTTAGATTTAAATTCTCTAACAAGGTTACCATCTGAGGGAATAGAAGTTAAGGTCAGTAAGGCAAAGCATTCTTTTGACAGTTATATCTTGCAAACCTGATTTACAGCTGACATACATGGGCTAGAATCTTGCTGTAGTTGAGTTACACATAAGGGAGGATATACAAAATGGGAGGTAATATTTAGCTTGTCCTTGTAGATGTATAAAAACATGAGGGCCAGGCAAAACAGTAAATGTAGGATTTTTGCCATTTATAGAATGGAATATTTTTGGTTGCTTGTCCATCCAAGTTAAAGTCTGAGCAGAGGTGGATTAGATATGTAAGTCTAGTACTCCTTTCTCTGAACCAAAGGAATACATATAGTAGCTGCTAGGATAGCAAACATTGTAAAGAAAAAATTATCAGGTGATTGAACCAAACTCTGGCTGTTAATTAGATAGCAAGCTCCATGAACAGTCTGCTGCATGCCTTCCCAGGATAGTGGATGATGTGCTGTCAGGTTCATTGCTTGAGGTCTTGACATGTCACGCAGGTGGATGAGATTCTGGCCATGCAACATCTCTGATGGTCATAAAGTCCGCCAATAATCTGTGTAAATATAAGAATGTTTTCAGCACCAATTTAAAAGTGATACTGGACAATTTCAAACACCTGTTCAGAGGTTATGCCAAGCTACAGGTTGCAAGAACTTTAGAGAATGGTCAGATTCTTGTCCCCAATGTATCACAACTGGCAGCAAATCAGAATCAGTGTAAGAGTTCAGAAAATTTAAAACATATGTAGCGAAATCTAAATTTATTTGAGAAGAATTCTGACTTGTTTTTGTTTGACTAATTGATTTTTTAATTTAAAATGAGCATGCTCTATTATTGCCTGACCTTTGGGATTATAGGGTGTCCAGATAACATGCTTCATACTCCAGTTCTTAGGAAAACACTGAAAAAGTTTTCTAATATAATCAGGACCTATATCAGGTTTTATTGTTTATGATACCCTTAAGTTAGCAAAGGCTGATACACAATGCTGTATGGTATGTTTAGTTTGTCTACCAGAATGATAGCTAGCATGGAAAGTATCTATACAGGCATGAACACATTTAAGCTTGTTACAAGAGGATATATGCATATTAATTATGAGGCATAACAGGTAGCTGTAAAACCTCCGTGATTATAACCATGTTAAGAAACAGGCCCAGAAATAAGTTTACAGACAAAATATGATAGCACAAAGGAAATACCATAGTCAGCTCTGTACATATCAGTATAAGAAAATAAGTCTCCATATAATCAAAGTTGCAGCAACTGTTCTGCATTCAAAGGGAGTCATTCAAATTGTCTTCCACAGGAAAATACCCTAAATGCTCAACATGCTCCCTCACAAACCAATGTACCAGATTCCTAAGCAAGACACACCCCAGAACTATGGTACCCAAAATTTGATGTTTCTAGCTCCTCCCCCACCGTGGAATGCAATATGCTGAAACCTCAACTTGCTCCTATGGGACTACAATTCCCAGAATTTTTGTAACCCACCCCCTCTGGACTACATTACCCAGAATCCTCAATGTGGCCCAGGACTACAGAAAATACGATCTTTGGCCATTCCTTACAGATTCACTGTCCAGGGCCTAAGGACAGCAATTTACTCCTCTTTATAACACACCTAGCCTTCAATGAGATATGGAGGAAGTCTGAGGTCCCTTGGTCTAGTAAGGTGGCCTTTTTCTAGGCCCTGGTCTTTATATTTTTAGGGGCATCATGGATACATTGAGAACATTTGCCATTTCTAGGCAACAGATGAAAATTTTCCCCAGTGTTTTTGGACCCCAGAGTTACTATTTGTGCTACATACAAAACTTAATTTTCAGTCCACACGATGATACACGCCAGTATTCCCAGCATTTAGGAGGCTGAGACAAGAGATTTACCATGACTTTAAATGCTGCCTGAGCTACATAAGTGAGTTCAAGCTCAACCTGATCTACATAGCAAAACCTACTTTAAAAATTAAAATTTAACAATTTTTAGCAAAGAATTGTTACATGTATTTTTTATAATTCTGTATTTTAAGTCATAGTTAGGAAAACATTTCTCTCAATGCTTTTCTCTGCAGAGTTTTTATCTTTATTTTTCATATCTACACCTCTCAGTGCTTTGATTTTTGTTAGGTTATATATAAATGCAAATTCAGTACAAATTAAGTTTTAACTTTTTCTTACTTTGAATCCATTTTCCAAGTTTAAAGCACAGTCTTTACCCTCTGATTTGTGGTTTTAACCACCGACTTAAATACAGTGCAATAAAGTATGTAATACACCATTTATATTTATGCATTCATTTATATTTGTACCTATGCCAATTTTGAGAATTTTTTGTTTTTGTTTTGAGACAGGGTCTCCATATGCTATTGAGGTTGGTCTTAGACTCATTATGTACTGCAAGATGTGCTTCAACTCATAGTAATCCTCCGGCCCCTGTCTCCTGAATGCTGGCATTACAGGCATGTGCCACCTTGCCTATATCTAGGATTTCTTTCTAACTTTAGTTTATCCAATTGTGTACCAACACCATCTAATCTTTTCATTATGGAGGGTTTATAATATATTTTTGGGCTAGTTGAACTACACTGATTTTATATTTCAGAGTTTTATTAGCTACAGTTACTATTTCATTTTTCTATGTAATCTGCTATGGTTTCACCATCTACATCAAAACTCATATTAGGGCTGGGGATTTAGGTCAGCGGCATAAGTGCCTGCGTGGCAAGTGTGAGGTCATGAGTTCGATCCCTGGTACTGCAAAAAAAAAACTCATATTAAAATTTAATTTTCTTTGGAAATATTAAATACTTGGTAGTGGAAATGTCTTTAAGAGGGGATTAAGTCATAAATGGAGTAATTCAATCACATGTTAATGGTTTACTGAGTCATCTGTCAAGTGGCACTCTTAGAAAACCACTTTGGCTCAGTGTTTGTATGCACCTCTATCCTCTCATCTCTGTTTTGAGGCTCTGCAAAATATCCCCACCAGGAATATGGTGGTCTGCTCACCAGATGGGGCCCCTTGACCTTGGACTTCTGGAACCGCAACCTGAATAAACCGTTATTCATTATAAATTACCCAGTCTGAGGCTCACAGTTAGGGTAATACAACATAGATTATTCACATGGAGCATATAAATAAACTTCTTTACCTCTAGAAAATAATTAAATATATTGTCTTTTAGAATCACATTAAAATTATAATTTTATGACATGGAATTTTAAATTATTCTTTTATATGTAAGGACATTTAATATCATGTCATTTGAATATAAGTTTGTAAATGTTAGGAATAAAGAAGAAAATCTATTTACAAGGATTTTAAACACAAACTGGACATAAATTGTGGAAACAGTCATACAATGTCAAATACTTGAGGACATTTATCAAGAATATGATCACCTGTATGCTCCTAGATACTTAGAATTGCACATAAACAATATGAAATTCATAACCAATGCAAGCCAGGTGAATAATGGGTTCCAAAACTCCCTAATGACAGTGTTTCCAAGCTGAGCTCTGAGAGACTGATACTGACCATCAGCTCTGAATGGTTGGAGGAGACACTATTGCTGCTCAAGAATCATGACAGATGAACATGTCTCCTGAGAATTTTCTAAGAGTTCCTATGTTGGGACCACTGGCCAGACGAGATTAGGCTATCCACAGAATGCAAATGAGTATGTGAAGCCCCTCTAGGTGGATAAGCCTAAATTCTTTATACTATCTTTTATATGAGCCAGTTTTTTTAATAGGTTCTCATTACATAGTTCAGGCTGGTCTTGAGCTCACTATGTGACCTAGGTTGGTCTAAAATTCACAGCAATTGTCCTGCCTCACTCTGATTTCTGAGATTACTGGCATGCACCACCATGCAGACATGAGCCAAATTTTTTGTAGTACATTAAAAAGGAAACAAAATTGTGCATCTGTTCTGAGTTGGACTTGAGGACTTATAAAAGAGACACTAGGGGCAAACATATGAAAGGCCATATTGGGGTTAAGACTCAGTCCTCTTCAAGTCAAAGAAAAAGGGCTTAGGAAAAATTCTATAGGCTACTGGGAGCTGTTGGGCTAGTGATCATTCACTCACGCAGAGCAGAAATCAAAGCATGCCTAAGGAACACCCTAAGAACATGGAGCACCTAAGGAATGCCCTGAGGGTATGCAGTGCAGAGGTCAACAGGTGTTCCATCTCCAGAACAAGGGGCATAAGTGAACTGGGTAAGCAAAAGGGTGTGATGTGACAAGCGTATAAATAAACACATTGCTATGGTTGAGGAGTCTCTTCCTCCCATCTGGAGGAACTATTCCACCTGACCCCAGTTTTCTGTCTCTATATTTTCTTCATCATCTCATCGTCCCCACCACCACCACCATCACCACCACTCCCATGTACTTAGAGAGCTCTTGAAGATGCAACAGTAGGCAGCTTTTGCTTGTATTTTATCCTTCAGGGCTATAAGAAAATATTTTTTAAGGCAAGTCCTTAATATATTTGTCAGAATTAGCAAAACAATATGCTATGCATTCTTGGACTATGCTTTATTAATCCTTTATGGTTTTACAATGTACATCTTTAATTTACCACAATACACTTGGAATAGTATTAACTGATAAAATATAAGAAAATTTCAGTGTAATTTTCCCAATTATTAACTCTAACTATAACCCTACTTCTATTCAAAATCGAACCCCAACCCAAAACACAATCCTAATCCAAATTCTCATATTTACTCACACCATAGCCCCTATTCCTTACTCTCAAATTTACTTTAAACTTCAAACTCTAACCCTCTTCACAAAAGTAAATATATTAGCTAAGTCATCTTGCTACTCTGTTCCTCAAGGCCCCGTTGTCCTAAATCTCATTTGCTTTTCCAATACCTTTTTCTTGTGTATCATTATCTGTAACTGCTCTGTGCTTCTGCAGTTCTTTCATGCTTTTATTCAAATTAATATAGACATGTTATACATGGCATTTTATTCTTTCTTGTGATTTTTTTCACTATAGGTCATAGTTGGAGGTCATTCCCTATGAATGTATTTCATTTTCTGCTCTTAAATTTCTGCCTTCTATCCATCTACACCACACTCATGAAATATCTTCACACTTTGAGGCCATTGTAAATCCTGTGATGAAGTCCTCTGTGTGGAGGTTCCTGCTCTGTTGTTTCAGATATTCCGTGATGATGTCTCATCAAGAAGGCTTAATGTACCAAACCTGGTATCTGTCTGACTCTCTGTTCTATGCTCTCCTGTATGGATTTTAGAATCCAGTGCCTCAGCTGCCTTTTCAGTATTTCTCTATTCTTGAAGTTTTATCATTATAGATTGATTAAATCCTTAAAGAACATAACCCAAATTTCCCCTGCCAGTGAAAAAGCATAAATGTTAATTGTGTAAGCTAGACCAAACACTTATCATACTCTATCAAAATTGGAGAAAACAAAAATTTTCCAAATTTATTTTAGGAAGCACACTATACCCTAGTACCTAAGCCATGCAAGGGTGTATGGGAAAATTATAAGCCAATATTTCTAGTACTCATATATTCATAAATTCTAAACACAATGTCAACAAGCTAAATTCTTCAATATGGTACCAGCATCATTTACATAATCATGTGGAGTTTATCCCCCTGATGCAATGATGTCTGAATACATTCACAGGAAATATGATGCAGCGCATTAACAGAAAAAAAAGAGTAAACACCACATGATCATCTCAACCAGTGCAAAAGGAACATGTGATATCATTAAGCATCTTTGTATCACAAATACTCTAAACAACTTTGGCATGGAAATGTAAGTCAATACAATAAAGATCATTAGTGCAGCACACAGCTGGTATCACATTCAATAGTGAAAACTGAAAAATTTACCTTAAAGTTAGAAAAAAGATAAGGTGATAACCCTCCCCACTGCTACTCAATGTAGTGCTAGAAAATGCAAGTCAGAACAAAGATAACCCTCCCTACTGCTACTCAATGTAGTGCTAGAAAATGCAAGTCAGAACAAAGGGGCAAGAAAAAGAAAGAAAAGTCATTCTGACGGTACCTGTAGAAAGTAAGTTGTCACTCTTTCCACACATGATCAAAAGCTATTAGAGCAGATAAAGTAGTAAGACACAAACCAATAAAAGAATTAGTAGCATGTCTTCACACATGCAATGAGCAAAAGAATTCAAGTTAACAATCTCACTTATGAGCCACAAAAAATAAAATAAAAACTTCATTGTCTCTTTTTCAATACTGCAGACTACACCTCTAATAATATTCTTCTCTCAAAGCAATTTTTTCATGCTGACATTTCCAGTGTGGGGAAGTACAAAAATTATTAACCATAATTCTTCATATTACCAAGGTGTCCCTCATTGTTCATCTTGCTTGTAACAATAAACAGCTTGAAGTGTTCATTTCAAAAGGTAAACTGCAGCATGAAGGCCACCGATGTTCACCCAGACCATATGCATCTTTTGCCACATATGTCACATTCTAGATAATGCCTTAGTGAAGCACTTCTTGTCCTGAGTAAGGAGTATGCCTCTGCCTGTCCCACATCTATGGACAGGGTTCATCTCACACAGTCAAGCTGGAAAAGAGTCCAGTTTCTTTTTTTGGAGCCCATTCTTTTTGCAAATGGCATATGCCTTACCGTGTTATCCACAGAACCAGTTCTCAGGGGAAGATTGCAGCTATTCCATTGAATAGCATTAAAGGACAAGCCCAAGGAGAGTCTGCCTTCCTTAACTTGGCTCTTGGTCATTAAAGAGAAGATGTTATTAGCTGCTCTTTTTACAACCAATGGACTGTTATCACCAGCAGTATGGTAACAGTGAGACCATGCAGTGGCTACCTCTATTGGGATTGCTCCTGTTCCATGCATACGACCAACTGTGATATCTGTAGGTTGAGGTGCACAGAGCCTGAGCATCCCATAAGGGAGAGTTGATCTAAGAGTTGTAGGTTCAAAACATGGAATGTTTCCATGGCAAAGACTCTCCTCCATCAATGCAATGCCCACAGCATTTCACTGTTATTGATATTCAAGAGAACCTCCACCTCAGAGTGGTCATGTCAGCCTTCCACTTGAAAAATCTTGAACAGAACTCCCAAAATCTCTTGAAGCCTCATTTGAGGTAAAGCAATGCTTCTTTCCTGCCCCATTGCATGTGACTTTAAACTTTACACCTGAGGCTCAGTTCATCATTCTCTGATTTGGAAGATGCCAGCTCATCACCTATAAATGTTGATATCTCCACTTCAGTGGCTGGATTTTCATAATAGCCTAGTATAAGTGAATCTGAGGCACTGTCAATAAATCCTCTACAACATCTCTCATCTAATTTGCCTCCTTGTCTGTTTATAATTTTCTCTTTATTTGAATTTAGATTCATCTTTTTGAGCTGTTTGTTTGTTGTTTCTTTAAAACAAGTGTTAATTTCCCATACTTTTAAAGGATATGACCATGGGAGTTCTCCAGCTGAGTCTTTGAAATATTTCAGAGTTTTTTTCCTTTTTTTGAACTGGAAATCTTTAAACTCTTCAACAACCACAAATAAGTTATCAACTGATCTCAGACAATGAACCTGCACCAGACTTTCCACTGAAATGTCACAATATATATTGTCCCAGTCTTTCCTGATTTTACATGATTACCCCAATTTCCCTATGATTTCCTCTGCAGCTGTTTGCTCAAAGCCACTGGGGACAGTGGCACCAATAGTGACATGGAGTTACTCAGACTCATCTTTGGTGCCACTTTCTTCTGTCACTGTTACAGATCTCCGGCTCCCATGAAGATTAACATTCAGGAGTTAGTTAGTAGCATATTGAATGTCAGACCATTTGACGGTATTTTCAAGATGCCTAATAAAGTTTGTCTTTCTGCTCCCACACAGAAGGGTCTGCAGTCACAAGAGACTCTGGAGACGGGCAAGGCCAGGGAGAGGCAGCAAGATGGCTCCATAGTGGAGCCAGACTGAAGTTTCACCTGGCGCAGGATGAAGCAGGCCCTTCCTCCCTCCTATCCATGCTAGGCCACTGCCACCAGCTGCCAGGTTACTGCGACCAGCTGCCAGGTTACTGCCTCCACCACAGACCCTTAGGTTTCTAGCACCCAGCGATCCTGGAGTTCTCACACAATGCCCTCTACTGCTAACTTCTATGCTTTTATCTAATACATTTTTGCTTCATGTATGGCTACACATTTTTGTGTGTTCTCTGTTATACATTTACTGCCTTTAGATTTCATCTAGGTCTATGATCCACTCAAGACAAATTTGGATGTGGCATGGTGCATTCATGGCAAATTGACCTTCTCTTATTAAATGTAATACTTTGTATTCTCATAGTCTTGCCCTTAAACTCTATTTCAATGGACATCAACTTAGCCATGACAGCATTTTTATTTATGGTATTTGTGATGTACTTTTTATCCTATTTGGATTTTTTTCCACATTCATTTACCTTTTTTAAATTTTCATATGAACTTCATATGTAAACTTCATTTACATATGAAGTTCATCTTTTTTAAAAAGGATTTGGCTTAGAATTGCTCTTTTATCCAGTCTGATAATGTCCTTAACTGAATGCTACATACTTTAAATTCAGTAAAATTCTTTATAGACCTATTTGCCTTGTTTCGTTTTTCACACCTGTTCTTTTTCTTCTTTTCCTCCAGTTTAACCTTACTCAGAATTACTATGGAGTTTTCATGTTTTCCAGAACTGGCTACAATTCTTTGTTTGCTTTATCATTGCTGTGTTTGCTTTATCATTGCTTTAAAGATTATAACACACATGCTAGTTTGCTAGAATTTATGCTGCATTAACATTACATCACTTTGGGGATAAGACTGTTATTCCAATCTTTGTGTTGTTGCTGTAATAAATTTGCTTTTGTGAACATTTTTTAAAAACTGCCTTATTAGTATTATTATTCATTTTAAACCACAGATTGACAAGCAAATCCTGTATATAGAAATTAGTAATAGATTGAAAGTTTTATTACCTTGACAATTATTCAACTCTATCTGGCCCCAGGAGCACAACCATTGAGAGAATGAAGAAGAATACCATAGCTGTGTCCCAGTAAATAGCCAGACTTGGTCTATGTGTTTTTTCCACATTTAAATATTTTGCAAATAATTTAAGAAATGAAAGATAAATGCCATATATATTATATTTTAGTTTCCTAAAACTCTTTTTTATTTTTTAATGGGAATTGGACTCACAACCTCACTCTTGCCAGGCAGGTGATCGTGCTATTGAGCTAAATCCCTGACTCTGAAACTCTTTTTCTTTAAGTAGTAAATTCTGATTCTACATCCTCAACTGTAAGCATCACCATGAACCTCATCTTCCAGAATACCTGTCCTTAATCTAAACCAACTGTTATCAATACACCTAACCCTACACAAAAACTAATCCTATTAGAAAAAAAAATCATAACTCTAACCCAAACACTAACCCTAACCTTATAACCCACTAGCTCTGACTATAAAGGTAAAACTAAGAAATGAAGTGAGTCAATATGAAAACTAATACCAAACCTATTGCTAATACTCAACCCACCCTAACACTAACAATACTCTACAATTACACTAACAATAACACTAATTCTGACTCCTAGTTCTAACCCTCACTCTAACCCAAAAGAACTAAACATTAACCATAATTCCTGAATATTAACCCTGTTTCCAACTCTGATTCTATAAACAAAGATTAACCTCAAACTATTTCTAAAGCTAAACACTAAACTTTACCTTAACACTAACTTTAACACTAAATAAGGCTCTGGTTCTGACTCTGATATTACCACTAACTGGACCTATACAGTTCAGTGTAAATTCTAGTGTAACACCAACCTTAACTTACAAAAAGAAGGTAAACTAGACCCTAAATCTACACAATAAAACCTGCCCAAATTTATAACACAAACTAGAAACCAATTTTTGAAGTGTAATTCTAATATCTAACTAATGTCTTTAACACTATACTTAATATCGTAACCACATAATCTACCATGTACCTTACATAAAAAACTAACTCATAACACTAATCCAAACGCACAACCCTACCATAAATCTTGACCAAGAATCAGACACTGAAACCATGACACCAGCCTTGATCCTGAAACTAAACTTAAACCTTGTCTATCCCTAAACCTAGCTGTAACCATGATCCCAAACCATAACCCCTAACTCTAATCCCTAGCCCTAATCTTAACCCCTCTAACCCTACCCCCTCTAACCCTAACCCTAACCATAACCCCCAAAATATATTTCTGTACACCTTGTTTATTGAGCCTCAGTGTCTTTTTTTGTACAGTACACTTTGGCAAATTACAGTATGCTAATTTCTATTGTTTGTACTGTACAGTACAGTAGTGTGCCTTTACATTCTGTTTTACATTACAGTTCTGGATTTTAAAGTTATGCAAATAAAAAGCAAAGTCAGAGTTTTCTTTAACCATTTCTTTGTTCTGAATATTGAAATGTACGTAATCTATACAATGCCTCATGTAGCAACCAATTCAATTAATGACCTAGTCATAGGACTATAACCTGATTGTTAAATAAGGAATATTTACTAGATTTGCCATAACTGTTTTTTGCCATGAATAACTTTTATTATAGTGTTAGCTTAATACTATTGCATTTCCATGATTCTTTCTATACTGAAGTAGACAGAGAATCCACTTGATTATGAAAGCACAAATTTAACTAAAAGTATAGATGCTAATGTAGGGACATTTAGAGGGGAATGCATGTAGGGATGACATAGGACATGACCCGGGTGGCTGATGGATGTGTATTTACCACGACTTTATTGTACACTATGTATTTCAGGAAGCTAGTGCTTGTGAAATTATTACATGCATTCACTTTGTGCCCCTTAACCCCTGACCTTTCCTCAAGCCAGAAACAAAGGCTAAGACCCTCATTGGATTAGATTACACAATTGGTGGAACAGTTATTTTTATTTGTAGAAATCATATTACCCCTATAAGTATGATTACAGTAGTCCTCTAACCTTTGAGAAATTTGCTTCCTGTTGTTTGTCAGCTGTTCCTTACATACACAATCTTATAAATAGACTTTTTCCCACATTTCTTTCACTTCTGACTTCCACTTTCTACAGGGGTGTGTGGGGGGATCTGAGTTCCACATTCTCTGCTGTGGGCCTTTGCCTCTGAGCCAGCCTCCCTTCACTTCCATATTCCTCACCAGAGCAGAGGTAAGGGACCCAGAGATACCTGGGGGTGGGGCAAGAGGTCCTTAGAGGTCCCTGGCCCCTCAAAGACCACCAGCCTTACAAAACACTAATACTAATCAGGTAAGATGGAGTGCTGCTTTCAATAAAACACAAAGCAGATTTCTGAGCAAAGACTAGCTTAGTAGAAATACAGGTCATTTCATAAGAAAGATGTCAATTTATTATGATCCCATAACATCCCTAAACAAAGCCAGCCTGATAGAAATAAAATGGAAAAATACACAAATATGGTAAGGGATTTCAATATACCTCTTTTTTTCTTTGGTTGTTTGTTTTTCTGAGGGAGAGTCTTATTATGTAGTTTAGTCTGCAATTTTACCCACTATATAGCCCAGGCTGGTCTCAAACTCAAGGCAATATCTCTGTCTTGGCCTCCCAAGTGTTGGGCTTACAGATATGTACCACCACACCTGAATCCTCTATTACTTTGGTAGAAAAAAGAAAATTTGATAAGTCACTCCACAATAACAACAGGACAATATTTACTGGTTTCAAGTATATGTGACACAATATTTTCTCCTTATTATTTCATTTCTTAGGACAATTATTTGTTTCTTCTTTAGTTTCATTAAAATGTCAAGTAGTGCCCTGTGCGTGTAGGTCTGGTACTGCAGGTGGTAAAAAAGAACTTATCAATAATCAAAGAATATAAAAAAGAACTTATACACTGCAAGAGAGTAGCAGGTGAGTCCAAGAGAGGATGGCTCCCTGAGGGTGAAAGGCTGAGGTTTTTATATTTGATTTTAATGTGATGGGCACATCTTTCAGTATCACCTGTCTTGGGGACACTTGCATTGATTAATCTCAGCCTCTTTTACTCCTTTCACTTATCTGCTTTCTCTTCTCCAATGGAGTACTTAGAATATTTTCAAAGACAGTTGTATAATCTGAACCACAAGACAAATTGTCTTAGTTACTTTTTACTCGTTGTTTAGACAAAACCTGACTCCCAAAGTTAGGGAAGAAAAGGTTTATTTCTTACAGTTTTTGGAGGTTTCAGTCCATACTCAGTTGGTTCCAGGGCAGCATGGTATGGTGGCTGCTGCAAACAGCAAGGCACGAACTAGCTAGAGGGAGAGACACATCTTCCTGCTGATACATCATATCCTGGCTCTACCCCTGGGCAAGTGAAACACTCACACCACCAATCCAAGCACTAGAAAATGAACCAATCACAAACGCGAGATTTGGTCACATCCATAACTGCATAAGGGGTGGGGGCCACTGACATAAACTATGACATTCCACTCCTGGCCCCCAAAGACTCATGCACATCCTTTACACAAAAGATATTTAGTCCATTTCCAATAGTTGCCAAAGTCCTAATATTTTCAGCTTTGATGAAAAGTCCAAGTCCCAACTCTCCTCAAGATCTATGGCAAATTCTTAATAGTAACTGCTTGTATAAATGAAACAAGGTTAACCATTTCCAAAATGCAAAGGCACAAGATAAACATTACCATTCCAAAAGTTACAAACAGGGGAATACAAAACATTGGAACCAGAGCAAGTCCAACATCCAGTAGGGTGAACATTAAATCCTAGATTTCCATGCTCAGCATTTGAAGCAATCTGGTTGCAAGCTCCAAAAGGTTTGGGTCATTCCACCACCACTGTACTTCCAGGGATTTCAGCTCCCTCAGCTTCTCTCTTAAGCTCCCTCTCCTCAGTTTTTGCAGCTTTCCTTGATCCATGTTCCTGGCTTTTCCAAACTTCTGGTGACTCCACTTCACCTTTGTTTTCACCCTTACATCTTTACATATTGCCTTCTCAAGGGCACACTGTTTGGCCTCCCAGGCCTTCTGAAATTGGAGTGGAAGCTTTTTTTCCCTCAGAATTTGTGCATTTTCCTTACACCAAAAATCAGTACCACATTGATGCTGCAAGGTTTGCTGCCAGCTGGAGCAGTAGCCAGGCTTTTCTCTGTCATGGCTGTAGGGGTCAAGTGCCTGGATCACTGGGCTCTGTGAACTTCATTGTGAGGAAATCTCTATGTTGCCACTAGTCTGGAACCTGGTGTGGCTCCCACCATTTTGGAACCTCATGTGGCCACCACCATTTGGAATCTCATGTGGCCTCTGCTGACATTCTGCAGTATGGTGTTCTGCAGCTTTCCCTTCTGAGCAAAATCTTTTACTTTGCAGTTTTGAGGCTGCAAAGGATGGAGACCCACTGCTTCCTGGGATGCCCCCTGGCCATCTTTTTTATTTCTCTGTTCCTTCTCAGCAATCAAAGTCTCAGTTCTATCTTTATAATCCACAGCTTTACTGGAGTTTTCCTTCTGGCCAAATTCACAGCATTTTAAACTATCCTGCTGTGCTCTTTGCTCTTGATTTGCAACATAAATCTGGCTAAAAGCCCCCAACAATAACCATGCCATAGCCTCAACATTTGGCTGCCTTGAAATTTCTTCTCCCAGATTAATCAGCCCACTGCCCTTAATCTCAGTCTCAGGAAAAGTCTCTGGACATGAGCAAACTTTCTGCCAAGCCATAACATACATCAACTGGAGTCCAACAATCAATGCAGTCCTTCTTTACAGTAGAAAACCTCCTGAACCTGGTCTTTACCAGCAGGCTTTTTATCCTCCTTCCGGTCTCCTGAGCTCTGACCAGAATCTTCTCTACAGAACAGCTTAAACTATTCCAGCTGTATGCATGCAGGTGACATCTCTGAACTTTTCCAAACTCTGCCCATAAGCCATTTCCAAAGGCTCTTGAACCACATGGTCAGGTACAGTCACAGCACCCCACTCCTCTGATACCATACTCTGTATTAGTTACTTTTTACTTGTTGTTGAGACAAAATACCTGACACCCAAAGTTAGGAAAGGAAAGGTTTATTTCTTACAGTTCTTGGAGGTTTCAGTCCATACTCAGTTGGCTCCAAGGCAAAATGGCATGGCAGGGCAGCCATTTGTGGCTGCTGCAAATAGCAAGGCACCAACTGGCAAGAGGTGCCATACATCATATCCTGGCTCTACTCCTGGGCAGATGAAACATTCACTCCACCAATCCAAGTGCTAGACAAGGAACTAATCATAAATGCTAGATTTGGTCATGTCCATAATTGCATGAAGCTTGGAGGCCATTGACATAAACAATGACACAAATATAAATGAAATTAAGGGGATTAAAATTATAGAAAGTATTTTCCATGCCAACAAGGGAATATGTTTTAAAACTGACAACTGAAATATTACTAAATATTTTACAGACTTTAAAAGGACAAGGAGGTAAGGGAAGGTTACAAACATAGTAAGTCCAATAAGTTCAATAACTTTAATATGAACATATTTCCTGAAAGAAAAAAAAACTAATGAAGTTCATATAAGAAATTGATACACTAAAAGCAATGACCCCCATTAAATACCTCCCCACTGACCTGAAGCTCAGATGCTTTCACTAGTGCATTTTACCAAACATTTAAGGAAGAAATAATACTAGCTTGACACAAAATCTTATAGAATGCCTAAGAGAAGGAAATATTTCCCAACTCAGTCTTTGAGGCTAATATTATCCAGTTTTAAAAGATGAGGACAAGAGGATTCTGGGAAGATGGCAAAACAATAAGCAGCAAAGTAAAAAGCCTCTCTAAGAGAAACAGCCCAGATGCTGGAATGTAGCATTTTGGAGAAGACCAGAAGGAAAGACATGGATCCCCTCAACCCAAGAAAAAACTAAAGTGAAAAGAAAGAAGAAAGAAAAGAAAATTTTAAACAGAAGGTGGTAGCCAGACGTGCTTTCACCAGAGCCAGTCCCACTGTGTATGAAACGCCACTGGAATCCAGAGAGGCACGGTCACAGTGAAGTCGGGGGTTGGAAAGCCTGAAGGCCTGAGCAGGAAGATGCAGTCACAAAGGGGAGCAGTGGACCGGAGAACTGCACTGGCTCGCAGTGAGTGTGGAGGTTTCAGTCCTCCCACCGGAGTGGGCAATTGGCCGGGCACCATTTTGGAGTCATGCAGTATAAGCCTGGAACCAAAATTGCAGCTGGCTTCATTCAGCCACTCCTAGTGCAGAGCAGATTGGTGAAAATTGCTTGGACTGAGTCCTGCCCCTGTGTGCTATCCAAAAGCCAAGGCAGATTTCCCTAAAATTATCTCTAACCAACCCCACCCACACGGCACACACTAATGTGGTGAAGACTCTCAGTGGTTAACCAGCTCAGAAGGGAGGGGCCATCCTGCTCTGCCCTGCCTATACTTCATTAGTCACTAGCAGATTGGGGAAAGCAGCAGTCCCTAGCCAGCATGTTTGAGAGTAATTATAACCAATACAGAAAGTGCTGGGGACCCCACTACCCACTTGTTTGGAAGAAACCAGGAACATGACAAGAGGAAGAAACAAAAGGCAGTCTCCAACCTCCAACCCAAGTAGTACTGGCTCAGGAGGGAAACATTCGATGAAGAATATAAAAAAATTAGAATACATGAAACAGATTCAAAGAGATTGCCAGGAAATTAAAAGCTCCATTGAAAGTTGGCAAAACTACTTGAAAGAAACTAAAGATAGACTATCAAATCTTGAAGACAGGTTTGCAACTTGCAATTGTGAAAGGAAAGACTCTTAAAAATAACAAGGAACCAGAAAGTAACAATAGAAAGGCTAGATGATGGCAAGAAGATCTATAACTTAAGAATAAAAAATGTGAGCAAAGTAGCAGGGGTAAATACAAATGAAATTACAAAGGCTGTTTACAAAAATAATTAAAGAAAACTTCCCAAGCATAGGAAAAGGAAATGATATTCAGATACATGAGGCATACAGAACTTCAGCCAGCTACAACCAAAACAGATCTACATGCAGACATATAATAATCAAGATCCCAGAAATTCAACACAAGAACAGAATATTAAAAGCTGTCAGAGAAAAGAAACAGATCACCTATAAAGGAAAACCCATCAGAATCACAACAGACTTCTTGACACAAACAATCAAATCAAGAAGAGCTTGGAATAAAGTATTCCAAGCCCTGAAACAAAATAACCTCCAACCCAGGTTGATGTATCCTGCAAAACTATCTCTCAAAATCAATGGAGAAACAAGATGCTTCCATGACAAAGAGGAACTGGGAGAGTTCATGACCACCAATCCAACCCTACAAAAAACACTGATGGACATTCTAGAGAGAGAAAAAAAGACCATGGCTTCAGGAACAGCAGCAGAGGGGCCTCAGTGAATGGGGCAGGCAGTGGAACAAAGGGGAAAAGTAGACAACCAACAGCAGAAAAATAGCATGGCAGGGATGAGGCAGAGAAGGTTGGCCATAATCACTAACATAGATGGCCTCAATACACTAATAAAAAGAAACACAGGCAGAGTGGATCAGGAGATAGGCTCCATCAAGATGCTCTGTATAAGAAATATAATTAACCAGGAGGAGAATCAAGAGCAGCCCCCAAGATCACGCCACAGCCATGCTGGAACCCAGGAGGCTGCACAAAGAAGCAATTCACCCACCCTCTTGGTGAGCGCCTTCCTCTGGCGGGAGGCAGGAGCAGGCCCAGTAGTGTTTCCTGTGAGCCTATCAGTGTGCAGGCTTGAAATCCAACATCCCAACCTCCCCCCATTAGCAATTGGGGACAGAGGTCTGAGCATCTCTTGGCAGGATGACTGTATGCAATATAGCAAATGGGGGGGGGTCTCCTCTTTGTGCTCTTTGAAAGGAAATGTTGTTTTCAGTTTTGGTTCATTATGATTAATTGCTTTCTCTTTTCAATATTCTCTTTCGATTGATTATATGATGGTCTGTCTTTGATTTTGCTGTACCTAATTGACTAGACAACTATTGTGAAGATAATGAGATATACTATGGTATCTATTGCTGTTATCTCGGTAACCTGCTGTGAAGTTCTGTACTAAATTCACTGCACTGTCTCAGTTGGCTTTGTTCTATCTTGTTCTGTTGTATTTCTACTACCTTCAGAATAAAAATTTTTTAAAAATAGAAAAAAAAGAGAAAAGAAATATAGTTAACCTGAAACAAGGTTTATGGACTGAAAGTCAAAGATGAGAAAATAATGCTCTATGTGACAGGCAAAGGAAAAGCTCACCCATTAGCTGCAGATTGGTTGGAAAGACAACACTTTTATGCAATGGAGACCTACACAGCTATAAGGAAAGAAAAGCTTGAGGCTCTTGTAGGTAAATGGATACAACTTGAGATCATGCTCAGGGGTAAAAAGGTTCAGAATCACTTAGGTAAATAGCAGGTTGCCTCCCTAATCTAAAAACTAAAGGAGTTAGAGGGCTACAAAATGTACAATGCACCCTGTGAAAGTGAAAAGGGAGGAATTGTCTAAAAAGGGAAGATGTGGACATTGTTAATCTTGTGTCATGATTTGAAACCCATACTGTTTTCATTGCTCTGTTTAGTTTAGTTATATTGTGTCCTAGTTTGTCTACTTGTACTAGATTTGATGGCCTGGACAGCTATTCCAAAGATAGCAGGATATACTATGGTAACCATTTTTTATTTCCTATTAATTTAATTTGAAGCCCTGTATTGCTCTCACTGTCTTGTTTTGACTGATTTTATTTGAATCTGTTTTGTTTGATCATTGTCTTGTTTTGACTGATTTTACTCGAATTTGTTTTGTTTGATAGTATCAAGTCTGAGAGTATAGGCAACTACTTTGAAGACAATAAGATTCAATATGATACCCATTCTGGTTTGACTATTATCTTCTTTTGAAGTCCTATGATGACTCCAATGTTTTGTTTTTATTGATTTTGTTCTGTACTGTTATGTTCAATTTTATTATGCCTAATGATATGGGCAATTCTATTGAAGATAACAAGAGACATTATGGTAACCATTGTTGATCACCCTGTGTTTTAGTTTTAAGTCATATACTATGTCCATCCTTTTGTTTTGACTGACCCCATTTTGTTTTCTCTCATTTGGTTTTATTCTCTTCAAAATAAATGAACAAGTTGGTTTACAAAAAAAAAAAGATCAACACAAATATTTTTGCTGTGGTGGCACAGGCCTGTAATCTTAGCACTTAAAAGGCTGAGACAGGAGGACTGCAATGAGTTTGAGAACAGCCTGAGTTACATAGTGAGCTCAAATTCAGCATGAACTGCACTGCAAGATCTTGATTTTTTTTTTATAATATAATCAGTTCTTTTTTGGGGGGCACTGGGGACTGAACTCATGACCTTGCACTTGCCAGGCAGGCACATAAGCCACTGTGCTAAATCTCCAGCCCAAGATCCTAATTTTTAAAAAAGACAAAAAGTTCTCAGAAAATTAAATTATAGACGAATACACCAGAAAAATAGATACAAAAACTTAAATTTTTAACAAAATGAATCTAGCAATAAAAAAAAGAATACACAATGATCAAGTGGGGATTATTCTGAGAATACAAGGTGGATCAGCATTTGAAAACCAATCAGTGGAGTACACCATATTGTGGTGAATCGTGGTTATTTCACCATTGTTTCTTTAGAGCTAGTACTAATGCATCAAATTTCCACCTTGTAAACTAAGCACAAAAACTATGCATACACTTCCAGGTGGTGATCTAATTGTGTAACAAATGTTAGTACCATCTTTCACCTACTCCATATATTTCTGGTCCTCTTGACCACTTACTAGCCAATCTTTACATATTTGTTAGTTTTACCCAGGACAGCTTCTAGCTGTCCTTCAAGAGCACAGGACTCCTAGAGCACAGGATCCTGTCAAACAAAAACACTATGTCAGTCATCAAACAAAACCTGCTTTCCTTAAAATAGACGGATAGACAATAGGACCACTGTGCCCTGATACAACTTTTGCTGAGATAGATGATGCTGAAAGACGCCCTCATCACATTAAAATCAAACATAAAGACCCCAGCCTTTCACCCTCAAGGAGTCGTCCTCTCTTGGACTCACCTGCTGCTCTCTTGCAGTGTATAAGTTCTTCTTTCTCTATATTCTTTGATTCTTGGTAAATTCTTTTTATCACCTGCAGTACCAGACCTACATGCACGGAGCGCTACTTGGCATTTTAACAAAACTAAAGAAGAAACAAATAATCATCTTAAGGGACGCAGAACTAACACTAGGAAAAATTAGATAACGTGCATGATGAAAACTCATCAAATACAAAATAAAGGAAAGCATTCATAATCTGATGGACGGCATCTACAAATCACCCACAACCAATATCACACTTAATGGTAAACGATTGAATTTCTCCCTAAGAAATGAAAGCACGGAAATCTGCTCTTACCACTCTTACTGTATTTTGGCAAGTGCAATAAGAAAACCAAACTGGAAAGGAAGAAATAAAACTGAGCCTATTACCAACCTGATTAAGTAAACAACCTTATAGGATCTGCCAAGACAGCTTCTAGAAATAAAAAATGGCTTTAGGATATAAGATACAAGACCTATCATAAAATTGAAGAGAATCTAAAGAGAAGAAATAAGCACAGAAAAAAATGCTCATTAGCCACTAAGGAAACGCTGTCTTAACCCTGTCTGGCCGGCCAAGAACTAAAGGTTGCACCCAGAAAGCGAGGTGACCCAGCCTTGATTTTGCGCAGCGTGAGCTTTTTGGCGAAAGCATGGAGCGCATTGGCGCTCTGAAAAGTTCACCACAGCATAAAAAGTTTGTGTCAGCACCCCCGTGAAGAGAAAGAACTCACAGCCACTTAGAAAGCGTTGCTGTGATCACAACAAAGGCACCCCCTCCTACTTAGCAAGTCTCACACGTGTCTCCTGCCTGTACTATCTAATTGCGCCACTGGTTTAATACAACTATTGTTAGGGGAGGTAAGGTTGACACTGGGAAAGACCCTGGTCCACAAGTCCCAGGGTTACTATTTGAGCTCTACCCAGGCCCGCAACAATTTCTCTTCTCACTGCTGGCTCAAAGTAAGGGAAATGGAGCAGGAGCCAATCAGTAACAAAGAGGCGGGCCCTATGAACTGTCCAATCACGTGAGCCATGTTAGGCGGGTTCTTCCGGTGTCATGGCGTGAAGGTGCCCGCAGTGTACTGCTGAGAGGCTTCCAACTTTCTGGGCCACCTTCTGTGACTTCTGCTAGATGCACTCTGCGTGGGAAGGACTCTGGGAGACCCGGAAGCCTCACCATGGTGATGTTGGGGGCCGAAGGCGGGGATGGGATGGAATCGGGACAAGGTCTGAAAGGAAGTGGCCAGAACCAGCTCCGGGGAAGTTCCAGCTCCCTGCTTAGCTCCAGACCCTGAGGTTTTCCCAGTCTTTGGTGCTTTCGTCCCTTTTTCCCTGTGCGGGGTTAGGGTTGGCTCTAGGTTCCCTGCATCCTTTCCCCACCGTGACACTCCCAGCCCACAGTGATGTGTGGGAGACCCCAAGCACATCAGCTACACCAATCTGGGGAGAGCGGGGAAAGCGTTAGGTTGAGGGAACCCTAATTCAGGTTTGGGTTGGAGCTGGATGCTGCTTCGATGTGCCAGGTCTCTAATCGCAGCCCTTTTACAGCAGACCTGGAGGGTCTGGCATTTATAAATGTCTGCGATGCAGAATCTCATACCCCTAACTCATCTCAGGCTTATCTACCTTTTTATATTCAGAATGAATTACTGAATTTACAACATTTTCCTATATTGCCAAAGTCATAATAGGTGTTGCTATGGGCTATGAGAATCCAAAGAAAGGTGTAATATTGCAGGCGATGTGATTCAGGGGCAGAGTTCTTGCCAAGCATGCAGCGAAATCTTTCGTTCCATACTCAGCAGCCCCCAAAATTATCACGTTAATTATTTCTATCAGACCTCTACTCACAGTGATAAAGAACAGAGCTCAAGATCCCTTAACATTGTGGAATGAAGTCATGAACAAAAGAGAGGATGTTAGGAGTGTTTTTATTGGAAATAAGAATAAGTTCCTGATTCCTTGGAAGCATCCTGAGTGGATGGCCATGTGGCTGCTCAATCCAGAGGCAATTATAATAATCAGAGCACAGTCATTGCTCAAATTTTTAATGGTCACCTGTGATAAATAACTATTTAAAATGACCATTTGGAACTCAGGCTCTTAAACCCTTTTTCTACCTTGTAAGTTTTATAGAAAACTGGGGTTTTAAAGGAAAACTTTTTAATGTACACTTTAAATTCCTGGAAACTCAGAAGCTTAGTAAGGAGGCATTTCCCTGTAGCAGGGACAGGTTACATTCCATGTTGCCTGAGGAATTTGATTCTTAGTTCTCTACCTGTAATTCACTATTGTTACATTAATTCTTATCAATATGGCTTCTCGACATTATCTCAAGCCATTTTCCCTAGCTAGGTGCCTTACTCATAAGGTAACTAATACAATTAGACTATTTAAATGAGGCCTTTCAGAGTTTAGAATGCTGAGAAAAATGGAGGGGATGTTAATGGATTACCAAGGGAAGTGGGGGGTCATGCTAAAGATAACGCTCTGAAAGGGCTGCCTGTTAAAGCCGAATGAACTAGGGTGTCTACGTGGACATGGACATATGATATTATTGGTAGTAGTGGAAAGGGAAGGTGGGCTTTCATCACTGAAATAAATGCTGTAGTTCTGAGACTGTTTCTACATACTGTTTTAAATTTGAGATGTTGATTGAAATGGACTTTGTGTAAAACAAGCATTGAAATAGAGGTAAATCGCCATACTTACAGTCTACAGGCATGCAAGGGTTTTTTAAGGGAGGGGCAAAGGGGAATAAAAAGGAAATGAGAGAGCAAGGTTTGTTGGAGGTCAGTGAAATCAGCATCTGCAACTGTGAAGGTCAGATTATTCTTAGTGTTATAATAATTGAACGATTGTGTGCTGCCTTGGCCTGAGAATGGGTCAGAGATCACAGGCCTAAAAAAAGGAGGGAAACTTAGTAATAGAGATGATAAACATATCTTCTGTTGTTACTGATCAGTTCACCTAATTATTTGTGAGGTAAAATTGGAAATTAAAAAACTGGTCTTGTATGTTTAAAAATAAGATGGGTATGATCATTGAAGTAGAATGACACAAAAGATTTCAAGGTATGTTTGATGGTTTTTATTGCTCCACGCCACACCTCCCCCGACCCATTTAAAAAAAAATATTTTTGAGACCTAGCCTTAAAAACTTGACCAGACTAGGGAGAACTTTTGCTACTGTTTCTACCTGTTTGACTGTTGAAAGGACAGGGGAGGACTTTTGCTACTGTTTCCTCCTCTTTTTCTGTTGAAAGGACAGGCATGTATCATTTTGCCAGTTCAAGATTGGGGTTCTCTGTGGTTTACCAAGATTTCAGTGGTTGGATACAGTAAACATCAGTGAGGCATGGTGGTGCACAGCTTTAATCCTAGCCACTTGAGAGACTGAGGCAGGAGTATTGATTGCAACATCAAGCCCAGCCTGGACAATTGAACAAGATCCTATTTCAATCTGAAGTAAATATTTTGAGATACACCTCCAGTCTGACTCATCTAAAACACATGAGAACGAGTTAAATCTTTAGTACTAAAGAAAAAAAAATTATTAGGTGGAAATTTTTCAGTTTTGTAATTTACTTTTCTCACTAGTGTTGTATTGTACACAACTTGCTTATGTTGGTGGAAAGCAGCAATGAGTCACTGCTCTGTCAGCAACTGGTGTCAAGGTTGAACAGCCAATGATTTGCAGTGTAGTATATTTTACAAAGTTCATGAGTTAGTATTTTATTGTGAACTTTGTTTTGTGAAACATACATTTCCCCAAACATAGATCAAGGCAAGTGTGCTGAGCAGGTTTAAAACATCCAAGGCTTGACAGTGATGTATGATTGATTGGCTATGTTCTGTGCTTTTTTTTTTTTAGACAAAGTCTTGCTTTGCAGTTCAGGCTAGCCTTGAACTTACAGCAATCTAGACTCTGCCTCCTGAGTTCTGGGGTTACGTGCATGTGCCACCATGCCTGGCTTTGCATTTTCAATACATTTTATTTTCAGCTTCCTTTGGTTTGATCATGATATTTTTCCTTTCAAATTCAAGTAACATCTGTAGACTCATTCCCTCTACTCTTCAAAAGTCCTTTGTAGAACATATCATTCATCAGATTGTTTTCCACGTTTGAATGCTGTATTTATCAACTTCCCCAGAGCAACCCAAACAGGATGTAGTATGAGTGCTATATTGAAAAGAGAAGACTACTCGGGGATGTGTTTTTTGCTTTGTATGTGTGTTTGTGTGTCTGGCTTTTTTGTTGCTGTTTTGGTTTTATAAAGAAGTCCCTCACTCTGGTTGTACTCTGGCTCACATTACTCCTAGAAGAGGATGAGATCCAACTTTTCAATGAAGACACAGGGCTGTGCAGTTTGAATGTGACACCAATCTCCTGCAAAGCTAAAGGGAAAACACTCCATTCCTAGTTTTAATTTATGCTGATTCTGTGAGCCCTTCTAGCTGCTTTAACCTTGGATCAACATCTGGCTTTCTATACTGGGTTGTTCATTCATAACCCCACTTCCTCTTCCATCACCTTAGTGGACTGAAAGTAGGTCTGTCCAGCACTGTTGCTTCCTAGTCCATTTCCCCTTTGTAATGGTTTGTATCTTTCTGGGGACAGAGACCATGAGCCTTTTGTTATGTATTCCATAAGTGACAAGAGACTACACTCCCTGAAATCCCCTTAAATGTCTCCTGGGTTCCTCAAACTGTCAAGGACAGAGCTTTACAAGTTTGTGATTTTATTTCTGAAGATGTACTCAATTCTAGATTTTGTTTTATTTCAGTTTTCTGAGACAGGGTCTCACTATATACTTTAGGCTGGCCTCAAACTCATGGCAATCCTCCTACCTCAGCCTCCCAAGTGTTGGGATTACAGGTATACACCACCATACCTGGCCTATATTTTCTTATATGCTTTTTTTCCATGTTTTACTATCATATTTTATATATTTTTAATCTACCTGAATGTTTGTGATGCAAAAATCAGATTCACTTTGCATATAAAATGAGCAATTTACTACGATAAAGAAGTAAAGAATTACATCTTACTCTTGGTTTGTATTGCCAGCCTTTTCAAATCTCAGTTTGTTTAAAGCAAGTATATTTATAAATTTAGTGTGTTTACATGTTGCTGTTTCAGGCTTGAGTGACTAAACTATATAGCATATTCTGAATAGTGGGAAAGGCTCTCTCTCTCTCCATTAGTTCTTTATGGGAGATTTGATAAATATAACACTTTCATTTGTTTCTCAGAAGGAATTGTAATAGGTGTTAGATGTAGTTGTTTTACTGGTGTTATACATATAGTTGCGTTAAGTATATAATTTTAAAAATTCCTAGCATAATTCGTCATCAAATCTGAGTCTATACATTATTCTCCTGACATTCAGATCTTCTCCAATTTTATTTGTATGTCTGATTTTTCCCCCCTTCGGAAATGTTGACTTTTAAATAATTTATTGATGAATAGACAATAATTTTAAAACAATTTTTAAACTTGGTGGACTGTGGATCATTTCTAGGTGTCAATAATGTCCTTGCTTTACAGTGATAAGTGAGGAAGCATTTTCATTACCAAAACAGCATATTGGTAGAGACTAAGTGAAGAACCCAATGGGAGCATCTAGTTGATTCCTTTCAAGGCAGATTTCAGATGTGTTTGCATTTTAAACAAGTCCAGCCCTCTATTAAGTGTATTTTTGACAGTGAAGTTTTTCCCCTAAAATATTCATTATTGCTTCAAGATAGAGGAACAGCCTTGCACTTCTGATTCTATTAATAACAAATTTTTTTGCTGTTTTCACTGATAATAAGCTAAACACTGATTCTTAAACAACAAGCTTTTAGACTTCTCTGTTGTTTTTGAGTGTATTGACCTTGACATCAACGTGTTTGAGAGCAGTATTTACTTATAATTTGTGTTCTGATTTTCTATTGTGTAGCTTCATTGTATTGGGATAGTTTTAATGAGTGTTGAAACTGTAAGACATACTATCACCTTTTCCTGTTGATCTTGACATGGGAACATAGTTTTTCTATTACTGTTCTCAAATTTTACCTCTTGATTCTTTCATCACTCATGCATAGATATTTTATCTTTAATTTCAATCTTCTTGTTGCTTTTTGTCTGTCTTGCCTGTATGTCCTGTGGTAACCCACGAATTTTTGTTTCAAATGACAGAATACTGGAGACAGTATCCTTGCCTTATGATTATTTCTGACTTTAAAATAATTCATGTACTGCATTTCCATTCATTGTAACATTTGCTAGTTTTATGGAACATGTACTTTATATTTAATCATATTATTTTCTTCCTTAAAAGCCTTTAAAAAATAAAAATAGCCTTTCAGAAAATATTTATGCTGAGTTAAATAATCTAATCAGTTCTTTTTTTGTGATAAGTTTTACTATAGTTTTATGATGCTGAGCCATCCTTTGCCAGACACAACACTATTATCATACAGTCATTTTTTTTTCCTTTGTGTGGTACTTAGATTAAACCCACATAATATACACCCATGCTACAATTTAGCTACATGCAAACATTAGAAACTGCTTTCTTACACATCATTATAATTTGCTAGGTAAAGTTCCAGCTGGATTTGAACATTTGCATACATATGTGTAATAGGCCATATTTGCCTTTTCTTATATACTTGTCTGGATTTAGATAAAAGATTGTATTATCCTGGGACATAAGATATAGAGGCTACTTTCTTCTTTTTTGATTACAAATATTTGAAACTATGCCCAGCTGAGTATACCATAGTTATTATAAAGTTGATATCTATATATCTATATCTATATAATGAATATATTCATCCTGAGAAATTGGTACATATGCAGATGGCATCTTGATCAATGTCAGAAAAGTTTCAATGAATCTCTTGAAAATGCACTGGGAGATGAGTTTATGAAGGAAAGTTTTTTATTGTCATTTTGATTGCTTGCCAACTTATTTCATTCTCCATATCTGCCTCTTCTGTTGCCAAATTTGTAATTTTATACATTTCTGAGAATTTTTCCACCACCTAAAATTCACTAAGTGAAAATTATGTTATACATGTCATTTGTTTATAATATCCTGTTTTACAAAGGGCCAGTGCTATACATCTATAATGCCACCATCCAGAGATCTAATACAAGAGGACCAAGAGTTGAGGGCCAGCATGTGTCACATGGTGAGACTCTCAGAAACTAATTTACCCATTATCCATATATTTTTTTCTCATTTTCATAGTGTGTTTTCCTGTTGCTTCTTGTTGTTCCATCTTGATTATCTATTCATATATATGAATATGAAAAAAAAATATTTTTTGTTTGTTTTTTTGAGACAAGGTCTCATTATGGAGCCCAGGCTACCTTGAACTTGTGGCAGTTCTCCTGCCTCAGTACTGCCTTCCCCAAGTCCTGGATTATAGGCATGTACCACCATACCTGGCTTCTTTTCCATTATATTGATTCATATTTCATAAATTATTCAGTATGTTTTTGATCAAATATTTTGCTATTTCTTTAAACATTGGCATTATATCCTGAAATAATTTCTTAATTCTATATATTTCTAAATTTATTTCATGAATTTCTACTAAATTGTTTAATATTTTTACAGCTGGGCATGGTGATTCATATTTGAAATCCTAGCACTTGGGACAAAGTGGCTTGAGGGTGAGTACAAGTAGCCTGGGCTACCTATTAAGTTCAAGGCCAGCCTGCACTACATAGTGACACCCTGTCTAAATAATGAAAAACATATTTTGCATCAAAAAGAACATGAATGAGCTCATAATGTAGTTTAGTGGTAAATTGCATACTGAGTGTTACTGAGGTCCATTATTTCATCCTTCCAGTGAGAAATGAAAACAAATTGGAATTGTGAAAGTATTCCTTCCCTTATAGTTGTAGTACTTGTCTATTATAATCTACATAATATTTATACTATATAATTGAAGGAAAAAAATTTTTTGTCCTAACAGAATTTTTTGTAAATGCCTGTTTTGTGCCGGAGTCCAGCTGCGGCAGGGCTCAGGGGTCCCAAAGGTGGTCAGGGAGTCGGCGAGTGAGAGACAGAAGACACTGCACACCAGTATGTGAGTGAATCTGAATCTGTTTTATTTTGCAGAAGCGGGAGTATATGTTTGCTAACTTTTGGCAGTGACTTAAACCCCAAGCAGAAAGCACCCCAGGCTTAGAACCAGGCAGCAATAATCTTAAACAATATGTGTTAATTAATTTTTTCACCTTTGTTAAACTTTAATCTTGTTACTTAGGAATTTATACTTAATTAGCTTGCAAAAGCAAACATGCTATACCCTAGCCCCAATACTTCCTGTTCTATTTATATTGATTCTTTTTATGGATAGGTATAAAAAATGATTTTATTGTTTCTTAGATGTTTCTTGCTTGAGCAAACTGTACAGCTTTTGCCAGTTTTCTTTAGGCAATCTAATTCCCATTCATGTCCATTTATACTATTTTTATAAACTTCTTTAAAGCTTTTATTCTTTTCTTTGTTGGCCAGATTTTCTGTCTTTCTTTTTTAACATAGTTACATAATGTTTTTTATCCTCTGTTGATCTAATACAATAGGGTGGCCCATTCCTAGCTAACCTTTCCATGAAATTTAATTGATTACATTTGGCCCATTTTCCTTTGATATTAACTATTCTTTGCCCATACTCATCATAAATCCCTGTGTAAGGCAGAGGGGGGTCAGGCACTTGAGGTAAAGGTTTCTTGGGTCGAGGGAGATACCAAATACATCTGTTTATTATATAAGCAGGCCCTATATCTGTCATAATGGTTGGTACTGGTTTTCTTTTCTTGGGGGCTTTAGTTTGTAATTTCTGATAGAGAAACTTTCCTGGATCAAGGGTAGTTGTCTCATGGGAATTTTGTAAATCTTTCTCTATGAGCTCTCTCATTTGAAGCTTTTGTATAAACTCTCTCATACTACTCACAGAAGGTAAAATTTCACGATTAGCTTTCACAAAGGGTTTATCTAGAGGATTTCTAGTAACTCCTCTGGAGTTTCTATTTTCGATTTCATATTGAGTATTACATGGAAATATATATATATGGGAATTAAACAAATTACAATTATCAGTACAAAACATCCCAAGATCCCCGTGCCCCATTCCCACATGCGGTGTCCTTTTCCTGGAGAAACGATTCCTTGAAGCGCTCTCCTCCACCCATGGACCTTGTCGCAAGGCGTGGATGGACTAGGACGTGGCATGGATGGAAAAGGGCGCCGCAGTTTTGGAAAAACATTTATTTCTTAGTTTAATACACAATGTAAGTATATCTAAAACCTATTGTCTAAGTATTTCTAAATACATTAGAATTAACAGTTTTTAATTGCATTTCTGATGGATAGTAAATTTGCCACCAAACCATCTATATCAGTATATTGATTGAGGTAGGTCTATTTCTGTCTGATGATGAGCTGTTTACTACTTGAACTTCAGGGAAACTTTCTAAGATATTTGCAATTCTGTGCTAGTTTCATACCAATTCTATCTCCTGCTAAATTGCCCATTCTGACCTCTAAATTGCCATCCCTTTGCTTTAGTCTCCCAAGAAGCTAAGTTTGCACATGTATAGCAGTATTCTCATCTCCCTTCATTTTTTCTTTTTATTCAATAAAAAAAATCTAGATTAAATGCTGAATATATAAATTAAAAATAAATCAAAACATTGAAGTAGTCAATGAAATCATGAATAGTCTCAGATAATACATTTTGAATTAAATACCCAAATCAAATATATGTTTCCTAGAACATGTTCACTGCAAGTATTATATTTTGATGTCCCATGCCTGTTTGCAGTACTCAAAATGCCTGCCTTTTCTTGCAGTCATTATTAACAACACACAGTTAATTTTTCAACTTCAGCTTAAGAACTTAATGTATTGGTCTCACTTTTGGCTTTCACTACAGTGATTGTTGAGACTATTAGAACTGAATAGATAAGGAAGAAAAGTGGAACACCTAGCAAATTGGTAATAGCATAGACTTACTAAACTGCTGTTTGGTTTATGTCACAACTTAAATTTCATTTTGCCTTCAGTCTATCTGGGATCTCAACAGATACACACCCATGCTTGTTGAGAAATGCTGAATCTTATCTCAGGTTATTCTTTTTGGCTTCTTGGAATTGTGCTCAATGTTGAAATCAATGGGCTCAAAAGATGTTGTTTACCCTTTGCTAGACTCAATTCTTGCTCATTGTCATGGGCTATTCCTACTATGTTTATTTATCTATGTGTTATAGTCTGCACATTGCCCCTGTGATAGTCTGCCTTGTGGCTTTATCTTGGGATGTTTTTTGCTATAGTAATTATGGAAAAGATACTAGATTTTTATGTTGGCTTCTGTGAATCTAATGTTTTCCAAGATTTTCCCTGCCACATTTTCCCTCAAGAGGGGGATCTGTACAGAGAGAAAAATCCCACTCATTGTGCATGTGGTCACATCAGTTGTTTAATCATCATTGTCCTTTCCTTTGTTTTCATCTTATCAGCAATCTTCAGGATTTCTTGTGCTGAAGAACAGCAGATTGGCTTCTCTGTGGATATAACTTACCTCACTGTGTTTGGCCAGCTCTCTGGCCTTTCCTCTGTCAGTTATTTCCAGGCCCAAATCTAAAATGTCTCACAGGACACTCTGTAGCATCTGACATAGAAAGTGAACAATCTGTCACTTTTATCTTTAGGGACAAGGATCAGAACTAGAAGGCAGCAGCCTGTGCTATCAAACTCAATGAGAAGTTTTGGGACTCGTGATGTAGGAAATGGATTCACACTGGACTTCATGTTTTTTCCTTTTCATCTGTCAGCCTTCTCTAGTTCCCACCCATCTCCCTCCCTATCTCATTGTTTTTTTTTTTTTCATTCCTTTTTGCTTCCATTCTCTGTCGCTTCCCCTTTTTATTCTTTCTCCACTTTTATTTCTGTTTACTTCCATTTATTGCTCTCATATACTTTCTTTTATTTACCCTTTTCTCAAATCTTTCCCTCTTTCCTTTCTCCCTTTATTTATTATTAGCTGCACTGCAAAGAGTTCTCCAAATTCCTTGCACATTTATTATTAAGGAGGAATTATTTTATGCCAGATTTACTAAAATAATTTACTTACTGTTAGATTCATTTACTTAAAAATATACAGTCAACAGCCTAGTCCTTTTAAAATATTTTATTAGCTTCTAAAGGAACCCTGCCTGCTTCTATTTCCCCAAGCCATATGAACTGCTAACCTTCTGTGAACTCTGTGTATTTTCATAATCAGGCCATTTTGTAGAAGTGAATAATTCAATACTGTGTCTGTATCTTGTCTTTTTTGTGTGATATTTCCAAGATGGATTTATGTTGTAGCACTTATCAAAAAATACTTCTTTTTATGAATGAATAATATGGAAAGCTCAAATTTTTGGTTATTCATCAATTTGTAGGCATTTCAGTTGTTTCTACCTTTTGATTTTTATGAGTGCTAAGTTTTAAATGTCATTGTAAAGTACATGGTAACCTGTTAACTCTGCCAGGTTCATATTTCATGTCAGCAAAGAATGAAACAGAGGATGCAGAAGGCAAATTAAAAAATTTATGAAAAGAAAAGTTCCTGAGAGCAGAAGGGAACATGAAAGTGGATTGAAACTGAAGCTCTAGGGTTTTTTTATACAGTAAAATTGAATTTTCTAATGGTTTTCTATATAGTAACATTTCTACAGAATACTTTGGGTCAAGCTAAAATCAACTTATTGGGTTACAAGTACAATTGCTTAGCTAATATTGTTCTAGTACTAAACCAAGACATGCAGCAGTATTTATCAGAAGAAACTATTAACTTTAGTTTATATGTAACTACAAAAAAAAAAAGGCATTTCTGACAGCAGTAGAAGTAAGAGTCAGGGTGTTCTAGCCATCTACCTACTTATTTGTTACATTATTTGGGCTAACCTGAGCAGATGGACTAGTTAACAATACAACTTGGAACTGATACTTATTTGTGGTGAATCTTGTGGCCTTGTCAGGTCTCCATCTTGCAACCTGGTTTCTATCAGCTGAGCCCTCAACTACAGACTCAGTTCATCTCATCTCAGAAGTGGCTCTATCCTGATCCTGGTCCCTTTCCAATTGACTATCAATCTCTACCTAATTTAACTATATGGAATTTAAACATTCATGAACAAATGTTAGTGTGGACTTAGGTCTTCATATAACTCTATTGTATATAATTAAGAGGCTAATTAATGAATAATGTGGAAACAATGATGGTTATATACCAATTGTTCTCTTTAAAATTTATGAAAAACATCTAATTTCCAGTGGTCCAGACAAATAGGTGAACACCTAGTGGTATACCCTTATAGGCTAAAACATTATCTGAGTAAATATAGAGTTGAGTTACCTAGGAGGCAATTAGAAGTAAATAAGGTTTTTGTTTTTTGAGTCCCTATGAATGAATACTGGAAGTGAAACATAGAGTGAGAGGAGAGCATGTCCTCTACTTTTAGACTCTCCATGTGATATGTCAGGTCTCTGTCATAAGGAAGGCCATTATCAAATTTAAGTTTCCCACCTTAGCCCAAAGTAAACCTTTTGGTTATTTAATAAACATGAAATATTTTGTTTAGAAACAGACATGGACTGAAAAATACTCAGAAACTATCAGGTATTTGTTGTGCAACATGAGTATCCATCTTGTTTTTTCAATAACTGTTTTTTCTTCACATTCTCGGCCACAGTTGTTACTGTATGTCTCTCTGACTGTAGTATACTTACTGGCATTTTATTGTGATATAACAAATTATGTCATGATTACTGATAAGCATGGTTTTAATAATTACAGATGCATGAATTATTTCATCCTAAAAAAGGTTGGAAATTTCATTCTGTTTTTAAGATGAAGAGACAGTCATGAGATGACATTAGTTAACTGTGTTTTCCTTCTTTTTTACTTAGAAAGAAAGAATGCACAAAATAACCTGTCATAAAATCTGAAAAGAGTAAAGATAAGAAGTATAGATTACCACAGGGGATTGATTGAAGAAGCCAGTGTTCTCTAAAACTGTGGGACAGCATGAATGTGAACAAGAGTGAAATTTGGGTCAGCATCTATGCACTGACTCAGCATTGCAAATATTCTATTTTTAAAGTATGAGGGGGAAACACCTATGTGAGACAGTGGAAGACAGCCCTGGTGAGACTGGCTTAACTGGCTCTCATGATTCTGTGAGACAAAGTAAACCTCTTTTCTTTACAATTTACTGAATCTGAACATGTGTGCTTAGAAAAAGAAACAGAATATGCATCAACTTTTTGTTAGCATATGCTTGAATACATAGTGTCTTGTTTTTATATTAAGAAATTTACACTCCAAAAATATGAGTTGAGTGCAGGTGAAGTAATTACTTGCAGAGCACTTGGCTGGGATATGCAAGGATCTGAGTTTAACACCATTGCACAAAAATTAAGAAAAAATAAAAAGAACTGAATTGAAACTGTATTAAAATAAAACCAGAATCTAAAATAGATATCTGCATTCCATGTGAATTGCAGAATTATTTCTCAATAGGCATGGTGTGAAAACAACATACATTTATTCCAATGGATCTATCAGTGAGTTTTCAATCACTGCAAAAGCTGCCAGTTTCTAATGAGAACAGATAGATTGAGGCTCAATGCTGGAGGTTTTAATCCTGGTCAGCCACTTCTGTTGCCTTTAGTCTTGTAGCAAGGCAGAAACACCATTACAGAAGGCCATGGTGAGGAACCCTGGCCACCCTGATTTCACCCAAGGAGGGGGAGAAAAAAAGAAAGAGATAGGTAAGTAAGAATGAAATGTATAATTCTAGAGCATACTCCTAGTGATCTTGTTCCTCTAAAAAAACATCAATAAGTTAAACTCCTGAAGAGGTCAAAATTATCATGTTATTCAGCACCCCAAAACAAATTACCTTGTAAAAAAGCTTGTAGAACATGGCACTTAGAGGACCTTTTACTCCATAACATTGTGGGAATGCATAGTAGTGTGGCTTATTGTGCAACAGTATTATTTACTCTCAGAAAGGATACCCTGCCTTTCCTAACAACATGAATTCACCTTAAGGTCATTAAACAAAATATTTAGAAGAGTCTCTATAGTTCTTTAGAAATTCTGCCTACTTTAACCTATTTTTTTCACTTGCGAAGACTAGACTGATGATGTAGTCTCTACTTTGAAGATTTTAATATTCTGGCCATTTTATGTAAGTAGATATTTGAATATTATCTCTGTCTGTAGTGTTGACATGGAATTTCCTAAATAATCCATAAATATAGAAATAAAACTTTTTATGTATGAAGAATATTCTTTTTTGAGTAGCTTGCACTTTTAGGTATTCGTCAGTTGATGCACATGTCACTGGTTTCTTCTTGTAGATTTGATGAATATTGTCGTAAAAGTCATGTACAAGGTTTGTGTGGAGTTTATCTTCACAATTTTTCTGTATATACCTAGAATAGAAAATATATTGGGTGTGGCCAGGGATTTAGTTCAGTGGCATAAGCACCTGCCTGGCAAGTGCAAGGTCATGAGTTCAATCCTTGGTACCGCAAAAAAAAAAAAAATTGGAAAATATATTGGGAAATATGGACTGTGTGATGATTGTAGATGAATTGTTGTATTCAAAACTCTTGATGTGAAATCTTCAGTGAAATATACCAAAAAAAATAGCAACTCTGAGTAAATATGCACACCTGAAAAACTTAGGAGGCAATTAGGAAGAGATAAGTTTGCTTTCTGATGTCCCCTTATTAAATGCTAGAATAGAAAGAGACAGACTAAAGAACACACATATATACTCAGTCCCTCATCACATGATGCCCTGTGATTTCAGGATTATCATCACTAACATGGCCATCACCAGTTATTACTTTACCTTGTCCAAAAATTGAGCCAGAGTAAACTTTTTTATTTTTTTTTATTCTGAAGTGTTTTGTTTAGAAGCCATAGTGGATTAAAAAAAAACTATGTTCATTATTGTAGAAATGTATAGTCACTGTATTAAAATATGACCATTAATTTTATATTTTCAATATCTGGTTTTGTATTTTATCCATCTCATTATCAACTGTTGTTACTGTGTTCTCGGCTGTAGTATTCTTTGTTGCATTTTATTGTACTATAACAAAGTATTTGATGATGACTAGTGACAAACACCTTTGTAAGAAATCTAATACATGAATTCTTTCATCCTAAGAAAAATTTTTTCAATTTTTAATGTAAGAAAACAACCATGATGTGATGTTCATTTACTGTTTTTTCTTTGTTTCTTAATTTGAAAGAAAGCGTGTATGTACAAAATAACCTGTTATTAAATTTGAGTTGAGTAATAATCAGAAACAGCTTTCTCCAGGTGATTCATTGAAGAATCTAATATATTCCAAAACTTTAGAAAGTCATAGATGGAAAAAAGACTTAAATACAGGTTGACACCAATAAAATGATTTAGTGCTACAAATATTCGGTTGATAGTATGAAGGGAAAACACTAGTGCAAGACCTGAGCAGAGTCCTGGTGAATCTGGGCTTGATGCCAAGAAAACCTGTATCTTTATTATTTACTGAATCTGAACAATTTTATTTGGGGAAAATAAATGGACTTTGCATGAAAAAGTTTTAGTAGATGCATAAAAATGTATGAAGATTCATGTTTTAATATTAGCATATTTTCCGCCAGGAAGATGGTAGAGTGGTGAGCAGTAGCCAAGTCAGCCTCTCCAAATCTGGGAGTCCAGACACTGGAGTTTAACAACTTGAAGAAGAGAAGAAGGTGGGAGGCAGATCCCTAAAACCCAGGAAAGTTCTGAAGGGTGAATTGTAGTCTACAGGGAGAGCAAGGTAGTGGACCTCAAAGCAGAAGAGGGAGATAGTCAACTGTGCTTTCTCCCTGACTCCTAGCTCCTTGGCAGACTGCGCATTGTCCCTGACTCCCAGGTCAGTGTGAGAGAAGGGTTCAAGGCCCTTCTCTCACACTGATGGTATGGGACTCTGGAGACCTCCAGGGAGAAACATACCAGTGGAGTGCAGTAGTGGGCACAGTGGGCTTCCCTGGCTGGTGAGTGATTCCATTTCAAATGTCCTCAGGAGAGAGTTGATTGACTCGATGCCATTTTGGGGTGGTGCCAGCTAAAACTGGTACTCAGAATAGCTGAGGGTTAGCACCTTCTCAGGCCTAGTGGTGCCTGGCTGAGGCACAACCCTGGTAGACACTCAGGGTGGGGGAGCTAAGATCAAGCTGGCAAGAAACATCCATAGTGTTGTGAGCTGAACAACTCAGGTCACAGTTGCACAGCCAGAGACAAGATCAGCCTGAACTTCTGTGGAGTTGAGCAAGCACCCCACCGTGTTCCTACTGAAGGCTGGTTGTGATTATATAGTACCTCATCCTGATCCTACTGTAGGCTAGCTGGGACTATACAAAATGGATCTGGGCTCTGTCTGCCTCCTTTGTCCACCAGTGACAATAGAGACACTCTCAAATGGGCACTACCACAAAACTGTAGACCTCAGAAAAGAACCAGAAGGTTCAAATCACAGAGAATCTCTTTTTTGTTAATTTGTTGGTTTTATTGTTGTTGCTTTTTTCCCTTTATGTATTAGTTTTTCATGAGTGTGAACAAGAGTTTTAGTTTTTTTGATCTTATATTTTTACATGAATGTGAACATGAATTTTAGCTTTGTTTTTAAAATTAATTTTATTGGTACATAACCATTGGTTTGCGTGTATTGCTGTAGCATGACATCTTTGATTTTTAGTGAAGATACTTTGGTTGGTCTTTTTATTGTTGTGTAGTAGTAGCTGCTGGATTATATGTTCTTTGGTGGCTTCCTTGATTAATTTTTATAGCTCATCACTTTGTCCTGAATGCTGGCTTGAGTTGAATGTAATTCAAGCCTGTAATTTCATAAGCCTGAAAAATATTAAGAAATTTAGTTAAAGTGAGACTAAGAAGACCTTTATTACAAATGTCCATTGACCTAATGTCTTATGAGGCAAACTTGTAACATAGAAAATCTTGTCTGACCTTGTTGTGAAACAAAAATTAGGTGAAGAGCATTATCCAAAAGTCATGGGAAGAGTATTCCTGAATAAATTGAGTACATTTATACGTCACATCCATTTTTCATTTTTTTAGTGTTACTATTTAGTTTTGGTAATCAAGACTCTGTAATGTAAAGCTGGGAGTTGAACTTGACGCTGCTGCCTCGGCCTCTGAGAGTAGTATGAGTACAGGTGTGGGAAACAGAGCCCAGTTATGGTGGGAGGTTTATAATCATTTCTATTTATTTACAAGATCACAATGTAAGGTTAAATTAAACATCTGGAGATGGGTTACAGACAGCAGCCAGTCATCAGCAAGGAGAACTGAATAACGCTCTTGTACTGGCTGCTTGCAAACCTGCCAAAAAAGCAGTTGTGGAGGGTATTTGTGGTTTCCACAAAATTGCAGGGGTTTCTGCAAACAGTTATTAGGTTCTAAGAAAAAAAATGTATGAATGACTAAGGCTGTGAAATCCAAACTGCAACTTTGAGGAGTTACACTGTGTCGTGGGAATACTCAGAAAGTTTCATATTCAGTTGACTGACTCAAACCTGTTGCCTCCTGTTGTTTAAGTCAGTCAACTGGATACCCTCATCTATTGCCCAAGGCCCAGTGACTCTCCCACTTTGGGTATTTCCTAGGTTCATCATGTGTGATTTTCTGTGAATAATGTTCTTCTAGTTTCTTCCCTGGAAATTTTCAATAAATGTTTACTCTAGAAATTGCCAAGAGAAATATTTTCGTGGTTTTTGTTGTTTTTCCATCTTACGGTGTTCACAGTTGCTGATATGTGAATCAAGGGCAAAGTGCTTTCTCCATCTATTTCATTGATCATGTGGTTCAGGATTTTTCAAGTTTACTTGAAAAGAATCTCATTTATCTCCAGGTATTTCTGGAGCATGGTATTTTCTCTAGGCAATGGAAAGAAGTCAGTGGTCTGCAGATTTTAATAAACTCCAAAATACAGGAAATGAGTATAAAGTATATCAATTTATTCTCATTTTGCATATGTCTACTTCCTTATTGTATTCTTTTATACTTCCATTTCTTAAGAATTTTCTCAAAAAACATTTGGTTCTTGTTTTCTGTTTGGTGTTTTCTCTTGAATTAGTTATGTTGCAGTCATTCTTTCGAGATTTGTGCTCATTGATCTTTACTCCTGTCTATACAAAATTTTTATACTATGTACATAGCAAATATTTTCTTTTTGTCTGTTCATTTCTCATGATTTTCATATATTTCCATTTATCCTTCTAATTCTGATGGTTAGTTGATTTTCTCCTGAGGAGACACTTTTTTCACATCTAAGTTATTTCAGTATGAATTCTCAAGGCATTCAAGTTTATCGTTCCCATTTCATTATGTAACTTAATTATTGTACATAGAAGAATATGCAGTCCAGGTTTCAAAGTACATATCTCTTTATTCCTGAACATAAATAGAACAGATTGTGATTTCCTCCAGAGACACATATCATCAGACCTCTCATAAGTCAATATTCTATATATATGTAGACATTGAAGACTGTCTTCCTATCCTGAGAAGCATTTGTCACTCTCTCTAATAATAGTAGAGCCTCACAAAAGGTAAAATTTGAATGTCTTTCATGTATCTTATATAAGCTATCAACCTTCTTGCTTAAAAGGTATTGAATATTGTTAATTTTTATTATACTGTACAGTTAAAAATTTTTTATCAGATTGAAGGTTTCATTCATAAATGACAGTTTTTTGCAGTTATCTTTTTCAGGGGGGAATTGAGGCAGGATTTCACTTTGTATTTCAGACTGGTTTTAAATTTATTGTGTATCCAAGGCTGGCCTCAAGCTCCATGGCAATCCTCTTGCATCAGCCTCCCAAGTGCTGAGATTATACTATGTACCACACCTGGCTAAAGTTTTCCTTTTGTGTCAAATTCCTTTGTGATATATTGGATTTCAATACATATAATACATTTGGTTTATCTATTTCACCTCATTACATTCCCATATCGCCCTAGAATTTATTACTAAGTACAAGGTGAACATTTGGTGACACTGAGCTATAGGATAAAATACCACACTTCACTATTTTGAAAGTTCATAGATTTGTTCCAGTAAAACTTTCCTCATTAACATTTTAATTATTGTTCATTCAATTTTTTAATGAAACCAAATTCAAATTTCAAGATGATGCCTAAGTAAAATCAAAAAAGACTCAATCCATAAATAATAAGATATGAAAAGAGATATTACATGTGGTCTATCAAAACCATGCATTAGATATTCATCTGCCTCAGTGTTTTGTGGGTAGTAAGTAATCTTGTAGGCTCCCTCCATGAGCTCTACTCTAGAGGCAGTGCTCAGGCACCCCTGCAGTGACCCAACAGAAGAACCAGTGCTTCTATTCTGTTGCTGCTTTAGGAATAAATGGCAATCTAGCATCAGAATTGCTATCTGAAAAAATGTGTACACACATGAATTTGATGACTAAGGCAGAGTCAAAATTTGAAGAATTCAGCCACCATTCAGCTTTTTTGTTTCATTTTCTTTGAGATGGGGTCTCACTGTGCAGTTTAGGCTGGCCTTAACTCACCGTGTAGCCCATACCACCCTCAAACTCATGGCAGTCCTCTTGCCTCAGCTTCCTGAGTGCTGGGATTACAGACATGCACCACCACACCTGTCTTTCAATTCAGTTTTTTATGAGAGAGATAGTGATATCCCAGGCTGTATCAACCTTCCTTCAAGAAATACATGTTTAATCATTTAGGAGACAGTGACCTTGGAGGATGTGACTGTGAACTTCACCATAGAGGAGTGGGCTTTGCTGAATCCATCCCAGAAGAAGCTCTACAGACATGTGATGAGGGAAACTTTTAGGAACATGGCCACTATAGGTAAGGATGACCTTACTTTCTCATTTACACGTCAGAGAACATTGCTGTTCATCAGTGCAGTTTCATTAGAATATGAAAACATTTTAGAGATTATCTTGGACCTGGCTACATTACACCATGAATCTAACTGGAATCTACTCATTTTTATGTAATAATACAGTATTTCCTTCTGTTTCTATATCTGTAATTCAGGAAGTGTCTTGGATAACCAGGAAGTTGAAGAAGAGTACAAAAATTTCCAGAGAAATCTAAGGTAATTTGCACTGAGAAGGAAAAGGAATATACATCAAGATTCAGTGTGAAAAAAATGTCACAACCAAGGAAACATAGCCATGTTCAAATTTATTTAATCTCACAGGTATTTTCCAAAGTTGTATATCATTTTAGTGTGTGTAATCTGACAAGTGAAAACAGAAATATTTCAGTATGAAACTGAGTCCTGATACCACACATCAAGTGACACTATCTGCCATATAAGAAAAGTTATTTCATGATCACCACAAAAATGTATGAAATTGCACTTAATATTATGTATAGGCATATATGAAAAAAAATGAATTTTTAAACCCATCTTCAATCTATGTTTACATGTAGATATGAGATATTCAGTATCTAAAAATATTGCTAACATTGATACAGTATTCAAAGTACATATGAATGTTCCTGTTGTAACAGCAAGTGTTTCCAAGTCATCCTCTAGAGAATTGAGTCCATTCAAGTTTCAAAATTCTTAGGAGCTACCCTCCATCATTGTTGTTGGGAATGTTAAGTATAGCCAGTATGATAATCAATATATAGACATCTCAGAAAGTACACACAGAAGTTTCATTTGATCTAGGAATAAACTCTCCCAAAAGAGTTAAAGACATCACATTATATTGCTACATGCATAAACATCAAAGCAGGACAGTATATAACAGC
>PVLA01008100.1:48255-93995 GCA_004027455.1 Hydrochoerus hydrochaeris
AAAAAAAAAAAAAAAAAAAAGATGGAGGTGTGATTCAGTGTTAAGATCCATGTTTAATTCCTATCACTGAAAATAAAAAGAAAAAATTGCTATATCATCAACCATAGATATAAATGATATCATGTGAGATGCCAAAATAAATGAATGGGTCTTCATCCTGCAGTATTAAGTTTAATAAATCAGACACAGAATATGAAAGGTCACATGCTTTCTCTTACATGAGAAACCAAAAGTATAAATTAAGGCATAAAATAAATGAAGCAATTTAAAAAGGAAAGCCTGACTTTTTGGAGCTGGGGAAGACAAACATTATGGAGAGTAGGGAAAGTAATGAGAGAAAAGGTATCAAAATGATGAGTGTGATATATGCATATGTACCAATTGCCCAAAATGAAACTAAGCTTTCTGTATTCCAAAATATACCTATTTAAAAATTCCCAAATGAATACCACTCTTAGTTATGACTATTTTGATGCTATACTCCAGGGCATTCTGTTAATTGATTGTCAGAATTTCTTAGGAGGCATCAAACCAAAACTCATGTTAAATCATTAATATGGAGACCCATTTTATTGAAACTAGGTTTTTTGTTGTTTTGTTTTGTCTTTTTAAAGAAATGAAGAAGTTAAGAAATGCTATCAAAATAAAGATTGGAATCTATATGAAGAACTATTCCTTTGGACTCCAGGTGTTAATGTGGACATGAAACAAGCTGGTTTAAAACCAGCTGAAGGCTTTGCTTGTGGAAAACCTCTGATTGGGCATTTGTCACTAAATGTGCCAGTCAGGGCTCACACTGTTCTGAAGACATCTGAGTGTTTAGGATCAGAAGAGAAGCTTTATAAATGTAATAAACATGGAAGAACTTGCAGTGATTTGTACTCCTTTCAGAAAGATGCAAGGACAAATACTGGAGAGAAACCCTATGAATATGATCAATGTGGGAAATCCTACTCTGATCTTAGTGAAATAACTCACCTTAGAGAGAACACCTTGGTATATGAGAAAAATTTTAAAGTGTCCAGCACACTCAGTGACATTCAGATTCATGAAGGAAATCACAATGGGGGGAAACCATATGTATGTAAGCAGTGTGGGAAAGCTTTTAGTACAAAACGTTACCATAAAATACATGAAAGTACTCACACTGGGGTGAAACCCTGTGTATGTAAGCAGTGTGGGAAAGCTTTTAGTACACAAAGTCATTGTAAAATACATGAAAGAATTCACGTTGGGGAGAAACCATACATATGTAAGCAATGTGGAAAAGCTTTCAGGACACATAGTTATTGTCAAAAACATGAAAGAACTCACACTGGGGAGAAACCCTATGTTTGTAAACAATGTGGGAAAGCTTTTAGTACACAAAGTTATTGTAAAATACATGAAAGAACTCACACTGGGGAGAAACCCTATGTATGTAAACAATGTGGAAAAGCTTTCAGTAAATATGATATTTGTAAAATACATGAAAGAATTCACACAGGGGAGAGACCCTATGTGTGTAAGCAATGTGGGAAAGCTTTTAGTACACAAAGTTACTGTAAAATTCATGAAAGAACTCACACTGGGGAGAAACCTTATGTTTGTAAGCAGTGTGGAAAAGCTTTTAGTACCCAAGGTCATTGTAGAATACATGAAAGAATTCACATTGGGGAGAGACCATACGTATGTAAGCAGTGTGGAAAAACATTCAGCACACAGAGTTACCACAAAAAACATGAAAGAACGCACACTGGGGAGAAACCCTACATTTGTAAGCAATGTGGGAAAGCTTTTAGTACACAGGGTTATTGTAAAATACATGAAAGAATTCACACTGGGGAGAAACCCTATGTATGTAAGCAATGTGGAAAAGCTTTCAGTAAGCATGATACTTGTAAAATACATGAAAGAATTCACACTGGGGAGAAACCCTATGTATGCAAACAATGTGGCAAAGCTTTCATCATGCGTGGTGCTTGTCAAATACATGAAAGAACTCACACAGGGGAGAAACCCTATGCATGTAAACAGTGTGGGAAAGCTTTTAGCATGCGTGGTGCTTGCCAAAGACATGAAAGTACTCACACTGGGGAGAAACCCTATGTATGCAAGCAATGTGGGAAAGCTTTTAGTACACAAGGTTATTGTAAAATACATGAAAAAACTCACACTGGGGAGAAACCGTATATATGTAAGCAATGTGGGAAAGCTTTCAGTAAGCATGATAACTGTAAAATACATGAAAGAACTCACACTGGGGAGAAACCCTACATATGTAAGCAATGTGGGAAAGCTTTCAGCAGGCACACTTACTGTCAAATACATGAAAGAACTCACACTGGGGAGAAACCCTATATATGTAAGCAATGTGGAAAAGCTTTCAGCACATACAGCGATTGTCAAAGACATGAAAGAACTCATACCGGGGAGAAACCCTATATATGTAAACAATGTGGAAAAGCTTTCAGTGCACATGGTGCTTGTCAAAGGCATGAAAGAACTCACACTGGGGAGAGACCCTATGAATGTAAGCAATGTGGAAAAGCTTTTAGCACAGCTGGTGATTATAAAAGACATGAAAGAACGCACAGTTGGCATTAATTCTATATATGAAAGATGAAAAAGCTTTCACCTTTCCTGGTGTTTACCAAAGATATAAAAAAGTTGACAGTGGGAAGAAGCCATATGTATGTAAGCACTGTGGGAATTACATATTATCACATACATGAACTCTCACTTGGGAGGAATATATATATATATATATATATATATATATATATATATGCATGTTTTGAAAATCCTGGGAAAAATTCTTACATAATAGGGAACTATACAAATAATCAACTTTTAAAAAGTTTGTCAGTGTTTCTCTATAAAATTTCCAGAAAATACAATCCCAGATGGAAATATCCTAAAGGATGTACATTATGTGTTTTTCAGTAAGTCACATAACTATCTGGATTATGTTTTCTTTTTTTGGTACTGGGGATGGAACTCACGATCTCCTGCTTGCCAGGTAGACGCTTATGCCACTGAGCTAAATCCCCAGCCTCAATATCTGGATTACATACCTACAGCATTTAATATAAAAACACTGAGTTGACATAATTAGGTATTGGGTATTTTGATGTGTCTGAACTTAATAATAGTGTCTTTTAAATAGGCATGATAAATTGAAATTTTTTTTTACTTTCAGATAAAGTTCATATTTATGTAGTTTTTGTTTCATCTTCATAATTGGGAGGTATAGGTCACTAAAAATAAAGTTTTGTTAACTGCTTTTTGATAATTGTTAAGATTTTATCACTACCTTTGTTTTATATTTTTGGTGTGTAGACTCTGTATTCTGTGTAACAAAAGACATTTTTAGATTTGATGCCATATTTATATTAAGGTATATATTTTCAGAGACTTGAGCATGTTTTTGACAAAGTTGATTTGTTTTCACATGACTTATAGAGTAGCACCTTGTTTCTCATATGCATGACAAGATGCCTGCTTATATCCCAACATCCTATATCATATACATAATTTTGCCTATTTTTCTTTCATATTATGGCCAATATTATAATTTAAATAAAATTTTGTTTTCTTACCATCAAAGTTGTGCTTTCCTTGTTTATATTCCAATAACTTTTAATTTGTTAGTAATTTTTCCACCATACATACCAAAAATAACCTAAACTGTGAGTTTCTGATTGCTGTAAACCAGAACCATAATTTGTTTCCAAATGGATATCATGAATTTTAGTGATCTCTTCAAATTATAAATGGCATGATTTATCAAGAATAACACTTTTTAAGAAATTTTTGTCAACTGTGAAGTTGTTTTGGAAAGAATAATTGCTGTTGATGTAATCAGGCAAATGGCTTTTTTTCCTTGATGCTGTGATGCCATTCTCTTTGCTAATCATATTATTTGAAACAGGTTCTCACAGTGTAGTTCAGGCTGACCTCAAACTCATGGCAATCTTTCTGCCTCAGCCTCCTAAATGCTGGGAATACAGGCATGCACCACCATGTCTGGCCATCACTGTTTTTGTCTAATAAGTTGAAACAATGGCATGAACGAAAACCTAAGTCATGGCAAGTACCAGCTTTGTAAAAAGTGAAATTTAATAAACTATTCAGCTAGTGTTTTATCGATTTTAGAGCTCAATTTATACAGTACCACTTTTCATTATTCCAAAGGAGCATTGTCTAATGTTTGAAATATATGACAGGTGCCTTCAAACACAGACTGGTCCAAGGTGTGTCAATTCTAGCTGGTATCCTTTGGCCTATATTTTTAAGTATCTTTTTAACATTTAAATGTTGACCTATATTTTTAAGTGTCTTTTTAACATTTAAATGTTAAATGAAATATTTTGTGCAGTGTACTCAAAAACTGATTCTTTCTTTCTTTCTTTCTTTCTTTCTTTCTTTCTTTCTTTCTTTCTTTCTTTCTTTCTTTTTTTGAGATAGGGTCTTGCTATGCAGTTTCAGGCTGTCCTTGAGCTCTCTGTGGCCCAGGCTGGTCTTGAACTTGCAATGATCCTCTTGCCATAGCCTCCCAAATACTGGGATTACAGGCATGTGCCACCATGCCTGGCACATCCATTATTTTTTAAACATCACTTGAGTACTCCATCAGGTGGATGTATGGCAATTTACACACATATCTGGAACAGTTGTTTGTGCTGGTAGTTTTCATGCACCCTGTGACTAATCCAAATGGGTAGCCCAGGAGTTGCAGGCATCCAAGGCCTTTAGGCCCTTGCTCTGCAGCTCAGGGGATATAATGCACATCTCTCCTGTAAGCATTACTGGGTATGCAGGCAGTTACCACTGGGCAAGCACACATTATATTTTAATTTATTATTTGCTCATGTGGTAGGCAAAAAAAAAACATTTATTTTAACTACTAATAACATTCTTTTTTTTTTTTTTTTTTTTGGTACCAGGGATCGAACTCACAACTGCATGCTTGCAAGGCAGGTGCTTATGTCACTGAGCTAAATCCCAGCCCAACTACTAATAACATTCTAATTTTTCAAACCAGTAATTTCATTCATCTTTTGTGACTTGCCTATTCAAGTGATTTGACTATAACCCCATGTGGATATTTATCTTTTCCCAATAGATTCTAAGAACTCTCCACTCCTACTTAATTATTGTCTTGTAATTCTGAGGGGTTATTTTTGCCAATTTTTGGCACATGAATTATGTCAAATTTTATGAATTTTAGTGCAGTATGTGCATCATCCTTTTCTATTTCCTCTGTAGTTAAGATCTGACACAGGGTCCTCTGGATTTTGAGTCTGGATGTTGACATTTTCACACAAAACTCTTAAATTCATTCAGAATTAAGTCTTAAAGCCTGGGGTTAGAGAAGAAAGCTCTGCTGTCCCTGCCCTCACCCTCCTGATTTGTAAGCTGCTTCTCATGTCCTGAAACTCTCTGCCCCATGCTTTCTACCTGTGTTGTCATCTTTTGTCTCTGGCATGGCAGTGCATAATTGATCCAGTCCCCACTCCCTAAGATTTTTAACTCCTGGAGGCACCAAGTTTCTTTCTATCTCCTCCCAGATGAAATGTCCAACCACCTTGTAAAGGGCCTTCACCTCTACTCCCTCTGGGATTCAGATTAATGAAGCAATGATTGCATGCATTAACTGAAGAAGGTTTCATATCATTATGTTGGCTTTGTTCTTTTATTTTTAATTTTTCAACGTAAAAAGTGGCCCAGAAGTCCAAGCTTTGCCTTAAATCCCTACCTGCAAATGTCAGCAGGAGCCCAGGCTGATCTGGTTCTTGCTAAGGAACCAGAAGTTCCATATACAGTCATACTTGGTATGCTAGTACTTTCTTTGAAACTCATTGGATTTGGTATGTGACACATTTTGACACAAAAATTGTGTCCTAGTACTGTTCATTGGTTTGGTATGCAACACACTTAACAAAACCAATTGACAAGTACCAAAATACCACTGTGCTGACCTACCACACTGGAGACAAGCACCTGGGAGCTACTTGAAAAGTAAAGAAGATGTGATTTTTTTCTTAATTATTAACTATAGATAAGATCCCTGAAAGTCTGTGGTTTCAAAATTTAGTTTAAGAGAATTTAACATCTCTAAGTATGCCGAAAACCTGTTCAGAATATTGGTGAGAGGTTGAAAAAAACCTCAGAGTCTCAAAACTAAATGGTGACAGCTACCTAAAGAGTAAAGAGGGACTATTTCTCTTTTAAACACAGCCCATTTCATTTGTACAAGAACCATAACAAGGATTATCTCAGGAATGTAGAAACAGGAAGAATTCTGGGCCCTTACCTGCTTCCCAGTAAAAGTAGGATTTTTGTTTTCTCCTCAGATAGCCAGGGACTTAAAAGCCATTTTTGTTATGAACCATAGCCTTGAGTCTATAGATACTTAGTTCCTTTTCTCTTATTGCTGAGACAAAAATACCTAACACCCACAGTTAAGAAAAGTTTATTTAGTTCATTGTAGAGGTTTCAGTCCATAATCAGCCAGTGCCAAAGCAGAGTATAATGGCAGAGAAACAACAGTTCATGGTGGCAGAAGACAGAAAAAGCAAGAACAAAAAAAGGGGAAAACAAGCCTTTTTCTGTCCCTTTTATCCAGACTGCTGGGATTAGGGCAGTGCCAATCTAATCAGTAGACTTATTCAGTGATGGAGACCACTAAGAAGAAGCCCTGGGCAGTATTTAAAATTAACCAGTTGGCTTTGTATGTTCTTTTGGGAGTCTGTCCAAGTCTTAGGTTCCCTGTTGGAGATGGACAGGGGACTCATAGTGAGTGAAACTGAGTCACTGGTCCTGGATCAGTCACTGGTCCTATAGTGGCCTGTGATGTCATGATGCCTCAAAGGGCAGGACAAGGTCACAGCTGAGGATGCCTGACACTCACCCCAATTAACTAAAAAAAGACCAAAGCTGCAGGATTTCACTCCTGTAGTGAAAGTCAACCTGGGGACTTTCTCCTAAGACAATTCTACTAAATTAACATAAGACAGTTCTCATAAATTAACATAGTCTGTTACTTGGAAAAGTCCTTGAGGGCTGGGGCTATAGCTCCGCAGCAAAAGTGCCTGTCTGCAAGCGCGAGGGCATGAGTATGATCCCTGGTACCAAAAGTAAATAAATAAATAAAATGTGGATAATTCAAAAATATCTTAGCTGTATATTTAGCTCAGCAACATAATCACCTGACTGGCAAGTGTGAAGTCATGAATTTGATCCCTGGTACAAACAAAAAGTCTTTGAAATACTCCTAAGGTCCTGCTTGGTTTTCTGACTTTTCCACTCTAATCCCTTCCTTGTTTGAAAACCAAATAAATACAGGCCACTCAGAGAAGTTCCTTGTCTCACCCAGATAGTCTTGAGTTCTGCTAGAGGGTTTTGATCCTCTTGGAGCCCTAAAAATCATACCACTTGTCTTATTTATTTAAGGCTTTGCCATCCACTCCTTTGGGAGTTTGTGGACCTGATCCTACAATCACGCAGCCTTAAATCCAGCACCCTTAATCCCAGCACTGCACTACAAAGCAATCACAAACTCTAGATTCAGCTGTTTCAGAAAAGCCTGCCCCCCATGACTGCCTGAGGCTTTGAGGGAACTTCCAGACACAAGCCAAAACAGGCACCCAATAGGTAACTAAAAACAAAACAAAGATTGACTTTCATTTTTACTCTTTGCTACTATAAATCCTGGTAAGTGCCTTCTCAGTTCTGAATACAGATATATGCTCAGGGATTGTCTCTATAAAAGTTGGCAAAACAAGGCTTATTAGCCCTGAATTTATATATTCTTACCCCATTCAAGATTGAGAAAACCAGGAAAGAATTTGCAGGGATGTCCAACTTTGGCCAGAAGTCTCAGCCCTTGTCCTGTACCTGCTACCTGTAGTCACCTGAGAACATGATCATCCTCCACCGATAAAGATTCTGGATCTGTGACACAAGGACTGAAAAATTGTGACATCAGGGCTGAGGTAATGGCAAACTGGGCCCTATCCCATTAGCCAATCCTTGAAATCTGGCCTCCCTTTTGCCTTTCTGGGTAGACCAGTCTAAACTCCTATATCACGGTACACTCTCTTTAGCTACCTAAGCTGGAGTCCTTTCCTATCTTCCCTCTAACTTTATAATTAAAAATTTCCCCCTACAGCCAGGGATTTAACTCAGTGGCTCAAGTGCTTGCCTGGTAAGTGCAAGGTCATGAGTTCTATCCCTGTTACAAAAAAAAAAAAAATCCCCTACATATTTGTACTTTAGTTTTAATTTCTAGTATTACTAAAATCAAAGGAGTAGGATAGACAGCAATAGTATCTCTCTGTGAATGAAGTTATTCCCTAATTTGCATAGGACTCTCAAAATTGGAAGTTTTAGGTCACACCACACCCTTCCCAGCAACAAGGCAAGGTCTAGTAGCAAATCACCTCTATAGGTATCAGAAGAAACATGCACAATGTATAACCTTAGGATGTCACCATGCTTTATGGGGTCACTTTCTTCCAAGACCTAACAATTATATATACATTATACATTGCAGTCTTTCTTTAATTAACCAGAAAAACATACTGCTTTGAAACCACCTCCTTGTCCTTCAAGCTCATTAGTGTCTTAACTGCCTGCCTAATATTAATGCCATTTACAGATTTGTGTGTTTTTAAACATTAGAGTTCTCTTATCACAGTTTTAGCAAATTTGTGGCAATGCTATCAAAGTTTTTTTTTTCTGGGTATTCTTGTTTCTTTGCTGACAATATTTTTCATAAAGAGGTGCTTTGCTTTGGTGCACTTGCTTTGGAGCAAGTGTTGGTGGCAAAATTAGACTCCAAGTGAACACTCTCAGGCAATGATAATGAACCTTTTAGAGACCAAGTGCCAAAGTGAAACCCAAAACCCACTTATCCCAGAGTGCCAACACTGTAATTAAACTGGAATTCTGAGATTTTAGTTAAAAAAAAAACTTTAACATCTTTTGTCTTTAAAAAAAAAACATAATAAAATCCTTGCTATAGGTTCACCTCCACTGTTCTTGGGGAATACTACTTCTGTTTTTTCTACCATTTTCCACACCACTTTACCAATTTTTCCCTTCCTCTCTTGTCCATTCCCTTCCTTTTCTTCCTCTCTCCCTCTAACTCATGCAAGTCTGTACACATACACAAACACACACACACTTTGTCTGTCTTTTGAAATGGGAGAGTTGGAAGAGAGGTTGGGTAATTTAACTGAAGGAACAACTATTCCTTTAGTGTACATGTTTCTCTTCCATGTGGGCACAAGGTCCATATAGGACAATATCACATTATAAAACATCCCTGGAGAGTTACAAATGATTGCCAGAATTGTTGTGACAGTTGGGATCTAGGAGGCTAGGGGTCTTCTCATAAAAAGACCCTCTGTTTTTCTTGTTCCTGCCTTCACCCCAGTGAGTAATGCAAGGGTGGGGCAAGGCTATCTCAAAACTGAAGATCCTCTAGCATAGAATGAGAGAGTCAGGTCATCCCACACAGAATGATAAACTCAGAAATGAAGGTAATGTGAAGCAGAGGTTTGCTTATAACATTGCAAAGGCAGGGACTGAGCTGCTGAACCACAAGCTGTACAGCAGGAAGAAGCCTGAAGAAGCTTCATGAGACTTGTGTTTTTGTTGTCCACTCTTACAGGGGTTCTACATCAATCAGGTTCTTAGTCTTTTTGCTGGGGTGAGCTGTTGCTAGGGTGAGCTAAGTTTCATAAAGTTTTAGAGGGTTTCCAGTGTACAGAAGTGGGTCACTAAAAATAACTGTTATGCACCTGTAAAATTATCACAAAGTGCAATTTCTTCTAGTAAACAGGTGGTCATTTGTATAACCATCTGCATCATCAGTCATGTTCTGTCAGCTACTTTATGACCCTGCCAATCTCCCCTTCTCACTGTCCCTACATTCCTCTCTCTAACTCAATTATTCTGCTGCCATAGGATGGGGAATAGGGTGTTTTGGGGGGTAGGAGGCCTATCTCCACCCCAACCAAGTGAGAAATCTCACTTGGTTGATTGGATATTGGGCTTATTGTAGGCTAATGGGGGGATTTCAGTAGGCATGGCAACCTGCACGAGGAGGGACAGGGTCACCTACACAAAGGCAGGTATCAAAACCACACACTGTCAGCTCTAGACCACAAAGCTGCTTGAAAACTGCCTCGTTGCCCGTAGCCACACAGAGCCTGCATTTTCTACCCTCTAAGAGGGGCTCGGGTCTTTTAACCCACCCCAGGGGTTCCTTTTGACTCTACATGCTTTAGGACAAGAGCTCCTGAGGCTCTATAAGACCTAGGCTGGGGGAGGGGGGTGATTTATAAAGAATAATAGCTTCATCTAGTGAGGGAAAGTATGAAAGAACAAGAATAAGTGATTATACTAAATTAAAGAAAAATAGAATGTATGTTGGCTATCTACTGCATGGCCGGTAAAAAAAGATACTCATGATTATTGTGTGTGAAAAACTTTTACGTTTTTAACTTATCAACAACATTTAAAATTCTTTACAAATATAACCCCATTAATTTTTGGGGAAAGCTCACTGAATCCACGAAGAAAACAGGAGCAGGTCTGAAAATCCAGAAGTAAACTACTTACATGCAATTATCGACATCATATGGAAGAGCCTGGTCCAGAAGTCTGTAGGTTACACTCCTGTATTTGGTATCCCCCTCAAACAACTAGCTGTTTCTCTTGTCACTCTTGTCTCAGAAGAAAGGAAATGAGGCAGGAACCAATCAAATGGAGGGGCGGGCTGTATGAACTGTCCATTCAGGTGGGCCGAGATAGGCGGGTTCTTCCGGTTTCATGGCGCCTAAGCACCCTGGTACATTCCTGTGAGTCTCCAACCCGGACAAACAGTTTTCTTCTGTAACTTCTATTCGCTGCGGCTGTGCGGAAGAACCCTGGGAGACCCTCAAGCCACGCAATGGTGACGTTCTGGGACGAGAGCCCTGGGATGGGGTGGAATTGGAGTGAGGTCTGGATGAAAGTTATGATGAACTAGAGATCCCTTGCTTAGTTCCAGATCGTAAGGTCCTCCAGATCTTTGGCAGTAAATCAGCCCTTGACTCTTACCTTTTTCCGGGGCAGGGCCTGTTCCGGGTCCCCAGGATCCTGTCCTCAGTGCAAAACTGCCAGCCGAGAATGCTATCTTGGACACCTGGTCATAGCTACATCTCCACCAGTCTGAGCAGAGTGAGGGCCTTAGCGAGACCCTGATTCCGCTGTGGGTTGGAGCCGGGTGTAGCTGTGATATTATAGGTCCCTGGTCTTGTTTTTTCCCAGCGGCACAACTGGTGGATCTGAGTTTATAAATGATTGTGATGCAGGGTCTCATACCCACATCTTATCTCCTCAGATCTCTGCTTTATTATATTGATAATGATTTCCTAAATTTCCAGTATGTGCTCAGATTGCCAAACATGATAGATGTTGATAAAGGCCGTGAGAATTCAAAGAATGGTTTAACGTTGCTAGAGATGTGACAGTGCTGGACCACTTGTCAAGCACATTGAACCCCTAGGTCCCATCTACAGAAACAAAAATAATTACTGTCTTAATTACTTAGGTGTGACCTCGATTCACAATTAGATTTTAATTGAGGCCTTCCACAGAATGTAGGAGGTGGAGACAAATGGAAGGATGTTAATGTATTAGCAAAGGCAGTTAAAAATGTTTATGCTAAGGATAACTTCATGAAGGGGCTGCTTCTGAAAAACACATTGAATTGGGGCTTTTGCTCGGATTTATATATGTGATATGAATATGAGTGGAAAGGGAGAGTATTAATGTTCCATAAGCAAAGAAAGACTACTATCCTTGAAATTTCCCTAGGTATTCCCTGTGGATTCCCTGTAGCCCTTCCATGTTGGTGTCCTGGAGAAACCCATAAAATGACCAGTGGAGAAGGGCACAGCTGAGACGAGAACAGAGCTTCAGTTCAAGGCACCTCTTAGTGTGTATCATCATAGAGCATCAAATAGAGTTTTAGCAGTTCTTGTTGCCTTTGTTTTGCCATTCTGGTTACCTTTTCATTTAGGAGCTTATGTGTCCACCTACTTGCTATGTCCGTGGTTTTCAGGCATTGTTGATTTTGCATATCAGAAAACGTGTATGTGTGTCAACATTTTTGTTGTACTCATGACAGATCATGAGCAAGTTTCAGTAGCATCTTGTGGGTAAGTCACACAGCATACAGGACAGCCCTTATTAGAAGTAAACACTGGCCCCAAATATAACTACTGTTGTGCTTGACAGCCCTTTGCAAATGTGTACTCCTTCTACTGCTGAACCTCTGCTTCTCTACTGGATTGTACACAATAGCTTTATGTATACTTTTTATGCTATCTATAGACTTCAGAAACTGATGAGTACCATACATATGCTTTACCGCTGAGATACATTCCAGCCTCATGCACTATACTTTAAGTGTGCCAAAATGAAAGTATGTTAGAGAGTTTATCCTGTATTTTATCAAATTCACCCCGTATTTTTTTCCAGATTTATTTGCCTTGCAATGTGTACATGTAACTCCTGACAAGTCTCCACTATTTGTCTCCAAATCATCTTATTTGCCTTTTCAGTTTTGGAAAGCAGGCATCTCTACTTAAATATACACTGTCCAGAATACTACCACCTGTGAACAATAGTTTCTATTTGTAATAATGAACCAATGCTGGACTTTTTCTAACTTGATAAGTTTCACTGATTTGTAATGAAACTTAATTGCTTTTCATTTTTCTCTCTTCTATGTTTCCATTTTTATGCATTTTTATTCTCTATACCTCCTTGTAAATTATCTGCTTGTATCATGTTCTATCTGTAATGAATAGACTTTTTTTTTATAAAATCATTTTGTTGTTGCTCTGGGTATTTATGACTTGTAGAGAATCATAATAACGCATTATTTTTCCATTTAATGTTAGCTTCATTGAGTGTTTTTTTTGCTGACCATAAATTTTAATTATTACTTTTTGTGTCTTCAAAGTCACTTTAACATTTATGGATTTACAGTTTTATTTCAGAAGATTTCTTCATTTCCAGATCGGCATGTCATTTTCTTATACTTTATATTTTAGTTATTTCACTCTTGTTTTTGAATCTACTTGGAATGCACCTTTTTAAAATTTGTTATGAAAAAAATAGGAATCACTTGGCATATACCATGTGCCATCAAAAAGAACTGATAAATCACATCTTTTGATTTTTACTGCCTGCCTTCTCAGCTGTGTTTGTTTAAAGTTAATGTATTTCTTGATATTTCTAACAAATTCTGTATTTGCATGTTGTCTAAAGTTCGAGCTTAAATGACTAACCGTATAGTATGATCCAAGCAATGAGAGTATACCTCTACTTTTTTATTTGAGATTTGAAAAATATAACACTATACTTTTTTCAGAAGAGATTCTAGTAGATGTTTTTCAAATTTATAGTTTATTTTGGTATTATAAATATAGTTGTATTAAGCATATAGTAATTTAGGTAATTCATAGCATATTGCTTCATCCCACCTAAATTTATGTATTAGTCTCTTGATATTCAGATCATCTTTTGCAGTTTTATTTGTGTGTATTATTTTTCTCTTTGGGGATGTTGCAGACCTTTAAAGAATTCTTTGACTGTTTACAATAATTTTTAACAGTTGTTTATATAAAGCTTAATGGTATGTGAGATCATGTATATGTGTCAGTAATGTCTTTGTTTTGACATGTGAAGAGGCATTTTCTTTAACAGAACTACATATTGGCATAAACTGAGTGAGGAAGCGGAGAGGATCATCCAATTGACTCCTTTCCAGGCAGATTTTAGAAGTATTTGCAAAAATTGTATACACGTTCAATTTTCTAATTAAATGTGTTTTTGGAAATGTAGTTTCTTTCCTATAATGTTCATCCTATTCACATGTCCTAGGAACATTCTTGCACTATTGATTCTATTAGAGACAAAATATTTTTTCTATTTTTCACTAATAACTAGATTTTAACAGGTATTTAGAATTTCCTGTAAATTTTGTGTATACTGATCTTCAGATTATATGTTTAAGAACTATCTATAATTTGTGTTCTGATTTTGTTTTATGTATCTTTGTTATACTGACATAGTTTTAAGGTGTGTTAAAAATATGAGAAACTGATTGTTGTAGCTGATCTTATATTTGGCAACATAGATCTCCTCATCACTTTTCTCAGATTTTACATCTTCTTTTTTGATTGTTGTTGTTATTTTAAAAAAAGAAAAAAGATAAATGTAACAGTGAAACTGTGTGTCAAAACAGGTTAGTAGGACAGTTACAATAGTTGATACATTGCAAACTGTTGTCTTTGTAGTTGTTCAGAGTGCAACAGGTAGGCATATCTTGTCCAAGCAATAATAGCGCAGAACTTTCTTTCCAAGAACTAAGAGAAGCTAGCTGTACAACTATCTTAACTGTCTTGTGTCTACACATATATTTTTTTCCTTTTCCCTTTCTTCCTTTTTCCTTTCCCCTATCACAGTTTGTCTTTTCTTTTGAACATTTTCTTCCTAATGCACAATATCTGTTGTACATTTTGGATCCTATTTACTAGCTCAGTTTTGCACACTAGTGAGACAATATGATGTTTTATTTATTTCACTTATGAGTATGGTCTCAAGTTGCATTCTTTTAATATTTGTACATAGAGATTTGATCTCTTTCACTTCAAGCCTATGCCACATTTTCTTTCTTACCTTCTAACACACATATGAATTTTTTTCATATGATGGAACAGTGGAGGCAGTAAACATTCTTATTTCTGATTTTGAAATAAAGTATTGTATCTAATAGTGCAATTAAACTGTGTCTTTTATTATAACATGTGCCTCAAATATCACTGGTGCTGAGTTTGACATCCCTTTTGAAGTAGCTCCTTCTTTACTATTGAGCCCCTATTCATCATTTCTGGATCATACATGATGAACAAAGTACAAATGCTCTACTATTGATCTACTCCCAACATAGTGTGCTCAAATAGGAGTACATTACAGAGTGCTTTTCACCTGATTCTTTCAATAACATTTATCAGGTTTATTTCCATTGTTATATGTCTGTATAACTCCTGACAGAGTCTCTGTTTCCATAAGATGTTATTTGCATTTCCACAATTATGCAAAAACAAGCTTATCAAGTTCTAGCAGTGATATAAATGCTACAATGAACATTCTCATTCTCATTGCCTTACCACCAAATTTGAGAAAAGATCATAGGTGCTCAGGAGCTTGTTTCCTGGTGCACAAAGTCTGTATCATCTAAAATGTTATACACCACCTATACTACCACTATCAGTGAGCTATAGCTCCTATTTTTCATAAACAACAAACAGTAGACTTTTTGTAATTTGATTAAATGCATGAATTCACAGTGAATTCAGTTGCTTATTTTTCTTTTTTATGCCTCTTTCATGCATTTTATTCTTGTTGATATAAGTACATCTATAAATTAGCTGCTTTTCACATGTGCTCATATTTATCATGACAATTTTTATATGCTTTCTTCCATACTAGGTGTTTCTTTATCAATTTTAGAATATGAAAATATCTTTTTAACTTCATCAAGAATTTTCTATGCTGAACAATAATCTTGTTTTCTTTGCATCTTTTCAAAGTCAGTTTAATATTTGTAGGTTCCCAGTTTTATTTATGAAATTTTTCTCCTAGATCAAAAATTCATTTTCTTTATTTTTCCGTATGTTGTAGTTTTATATTTTATATTTTTGTCTTGAATCTGCCTGGATTATATCTTTGAATGTGTGTTAGGCAGAAATCAAATTTACCTAGCCTATAAATTGAGAGGTTTTGCCACCATAAAAGAATGATAAATTACCTCTTTCTCTTCATTTGCACTTACAGCCTCATCAGGTTTGTTTTGAATAAAACAAATATTTATTTAAATTTCTTATAAATTTAATGTGTCAACATGTCAGAGTTTCAAACTTAAATGACTTAATTACATGCCATATCGCAAACAATGGAAGGGGATACTAGTCCTCATTATTGTTTTTATTTGAGATTTGAAAAAATAAACCATTACCGTTTGTTTTTTGGTAGGGCTTGTAGGAGATTTTTGTTGTGTTATAGTTGATTCACTGGTATTAAAACATACTATTCATTTTTAGGATATAATGTGAAGTGTTCATAGCATATCAGATGAACACATCGAGTACCTTACAGTTATTTCTCATGTATTCAGATCATCTTCGATTTTATTTGTATGTATTAGTTTTTCTTCATTGATGTTGGAGATTTTAAAACCATTTGTGATACTGTTTATAATAGTTCTACAAAGTAAAATATATAAATGTTTTATGATTTGTGAGATCATTTCTAGGTAGCAGTAAAGTCCTTCCTTTACAGTGATATGTAGGGAGGCATTTTCTTCAATAAAACAATTTATTGGCATAGACTGAGTGAAAAAACAGAATGGGATATCTAGTATTTGCAAAAGCCTTAAAGAAATTTAATTTCTTAATTAAATATATTTCTAAAAATATAATTTCTTCACCATAATGATTATTACATTTACATGTCATATGTACATTCTTCATGCTGATTCTATGAAAAACAGCTCATTGGTTGTCCCTGCCACTGTCCCTGTTCAGACTGCTGAGTAATCTTCTCACTGGGGAAATGTGAGGTGTGAGTACAGACTACACACGTCCATAACCCTCTATTTGTCTGCTGTCTGTGTCTAAAGTTGTGTTCACTTGAAGTGTGAACATCATGGTTTGTGAACCTGCTGTGCCTCCGTTGGGGTGTCACTTTTGTGGCCTGGGATAACCAAATGTTGCTCTTCTTTGGCTTGTGATATTCTTATCCCTTGCTCATGACTATCATGGTGCAAGCCCACTATATATCTATTTCCCTGCCTCAGTGTTTAAGCATGCTCAGTAACTCCTGTGACTATGCCTATCTTGTGGATTTGCCCAAGGATGAGTTCAGTTATGACAATTATAGTAAGAATAGTAGTTTACTACTTTGCCTTGTGCAAATCTAAAGTAACCCAAATTTTTCTCTCCCACATTTTTTCTCAAGAAGCAGAACTGTAGTGAAAAGAAATTCTATTCACCATGGATGTGGTCTATCCACATTGTCCTCTCCTGTTTCTATTTAGTTTCCTTCTTGAGAACCTCTTATACTGAGAGACAGCAGATTGCCTTCTCCAATGTACAGTCTACCTCACTATCATGGTCTAGTGCTTTGGCTCTTCCTTTGTCATTTACTTCTAGCCCAATTTTTGAAATATGTGAAAAGACACTCTTTGAAATATCTGACATACAATTTTATATCTACAATTGCATCATATTCTGTCTCTTGAACAAAGATCAGAAAACCAATATGAAGAAAGCTTACCTTCAAGCTCTTACCCAGACATTTTGTGGCTACAGGTGTAGTAAGAATAGGCAATTTTGCCTTTGTATTACTCTCCTCTCTCTATCCAGCTGTCTTTTTTCCTTCATAATCTCCCTGCCTACTATCTTCTGCTCTTTTATTTCTTCTTTCTGTAATGGATGGCTTGAGTCACCCCTCAACAGGTTTTGTGAAGGCAGGGAGACATAAGATTTAATAACTGGGTGCAGGCAGGCAGAGGGCAAAAAGATCATCTGGAACAAAGAAAAAAGGCTTTTTTTTATAGGGCTTGAAAGGAGGCAAGCGACATTAGGTGAAAAGGTTTGAACAAACATCAGTGATCAGAGTCCTCAAAGTGTCCAGTGCCTCAATGATCAAAGTCCTCAGAGCATCTGATACAAATGTATGCATGTTATCAAATGTCCTGGCACCTGGAAGATTATATATTCTGCCTTATCTCTTCTACAATATCTTGTGCTTGCCATAGGCAGCAGCGCCTATATGGAGCTAGGGTTTTCTGAGAGCTGTGTGGCTGCTGACAAACAGGTTGGATGCTGGGAAAATCATGGCCAGGTTGAGCCTAATATTTCCTTTCTTTTTGTCCATCCTTCTTTCCTTCCTGCATCTCTCTTCCTTCTTTTCTCCTTTTCTGTTTTTTTCTTTTTAATTCAACTTCTATTTCTACTCCCACCCTCCCCTCCTTTTTTTCCTCTCTCTCCAAACTCTCCTTATTGCCTTTTTGGACTCAGAATTAGTTATACTGGGAATAGTGCTTCAATTATTTTTAGCATTTATCATCCACTAGATAATGTCTTCTACCCACCTTACTAATATCTAATTTACATACAATTTTAAAACTATACTTGAGCATTACTTGATTTGCAGTATTTTCTTCAGCTCCTAAAGAAACTGCCTGCTTTACCTTTATTCACTTTTGCCACATGAAGTGCTCATATACTGTACACTCTACAGATTCTGATACTGTGTTCATTTTACATGAGTAGATATTTGAACACTGTTTCCAGGTCTGTCTTTTTGACTTGATATTTCCCAATTAACCCATGGTCTTAGGAATCAGAACCTCAGTCTTTTTTTTATAGATAAAAATACTCTTTTTCATGGGTAGCTTACATTTTTAGGTATTCATCAACTGATGGACATTTCAATTTTTTCTACCTTTTGGCTTGGATTTTAGTGAATACTAAGTAGTAAACATTCTTGTACAAATTTTGTGTGAATTTATGTCTTCACAACTTTTCTATATACATTTAGGTTATTTAAATTGTTCCATTCGCATATCGTGATGATGTGAAATCCACAGTGAGATCTACTAAGAGGTAAACTTTATCTGAGTGACTATGCAGAGTTAAGAAACTTAGGAAAAAATTAGAAACAGATTAGTTTGCTTTCTGATGTCTTCCTATTGAATACTGAAATAGGAAGAGAGACTCGGTCTCTCACTATGTGATGCTCTGTGACTTTAGGGCTTTTCACCAAAAAGGCCATCACCAGGTACAGTTAGTCTACCTTATCCCAAAACTGTCAGCCAAAGTAAATTCTTTTCTGAATCTAAACTATGTTATTTAGAAACCATAGTGGACTGAGAAAACAACTATATATCTCATTATTGCAGAAACTGGCAGTCACTGTAATACAACAGTTACAATTACAACTACAATTCCAATTACTGTGTATTACAATTACACAATGACTGCCCGTTTTATATTTTCAATAACTGTTTTTGAATTTTCTGCATATCCTTATCAACAGTCATTACGGTCCTCTAGAATATAGTCTCAGTGGCATTTTATTGTGGTATAATAAAGCTTTTGATGATGACTAGTGACAAATATATTTGTAAAAACTTCAGATACATAAGTTCTGTCATAGAAACAGAATTTTTTTTGTCCATTTTTAGGAGAAGAAACAGACATGATGTGGTATTGGTTCACTATCTTTTCTTTCTTATTTAGAAAGAAAATAGGGCGCAAAGTTACCTGTCATTAAATTGGAGTTCAGCGAGAACATAGTTTTCTGCAGATAATTTGATTACAGTGTATTTTAGGATAGTGGGAGGCCATTGATAGGAAGAAGTGAAAAATTTGGTTTGGCGTCAATAAAATTACTTAGTGCTGCAAATTTTCTGGTGTTAGAACAGGAGGGAGAAATACCAGTGTGGAACAATTGACTAGAGGCTTGGGAAATTTGCATTACTGGCTGTTTTGATGCAGTGAGCCAGCAGTAAACCTCTATTCTTGATTGTTCACTGAATTTGAAGAATTTTGTTTAGAGGAAGTAGATTATGCACAAAACTATTGTTAGTAAATGCATAAATATGTTTTCAAATTTTGTATTCTATTATTAGCATGTCTACCCTCTTAAAAATTATATTCAGAACTTGAAATGTACGTTGGCTAGAGATTGCTTTTCTAGAATATGCAAGGATCTGGATGAAAACACAGTATTAGAAAAAATAAAAGAAAAAACAATTGAGGGGAAATTACTAAAATGAGATTCTAGAAGATTTACCTGTATTCTTATATCCATTGAAGAATTATTCTCAATAGCTAAGGTAGCAAAACAGCGTAAATCTACTTCAAGAGGTTCTGTTAGTAAGTTTTCACTTCCTATGAAAAAATGACTCACCTAACTTAGTATATGTGTTGCCAGAGTGAGCACTGACTCATGTAACTTAAGAATAAAGATTTACTTTGGGCAGTTTCATAAACTTCAGTCCTCAGTCAGCCAGACTTATTGCTTATAGTCCTATGGCAAGGCAGAAAAATAATTACAAAAATGCGTGGAGAAGGAAAATTGTTCAGTCTCATTTCGTCCAGGAAAGAGAGGGTGTAAGAATGAGAGAGACAAAGATGAGGAATACAGTGTACCATTGTAGAGCATAATCTCATTGAGCTTCTTCCTCCATTACATGAATAAATTAATCTATTAAAGGGGTAAGAATCTACATTATATGCTTAAATTCACAACAACCAGCTTGCAACCAAGTCTTTACATCATGGCAGTTGGAGGACCTTTTACTTTTAATCCATAATAGTGCTAAAATACATAGAAATGGTGAGTTTTGTTCATAATGCAGAGTATAATTTAATCTCAGTAAGAAGGATATCATGACATTCATGACAACATGAACTAACCTGGGAACTATTAAAGTAAAATATTCTAGACATAGAAAAACTATAGCAGGATCACACTGTATTTAGCGTCTAGAATCCTAATCCTAACAAGCAGAGAGTTTAGTGATAGTTGACCTGGGTGGGCATTAAAAATTGGGAGAGGGCCAGGGATATAGCTCAGTGGCACAAGCCACATGCCTAGCAAGCACAAGATCCTGAGTTCAATTCCTGATACCTAAATAAATAAATAAATAAAGGAAGATATTAGTGAAAAGGTACAGTTTTTCTGGGCTTAATGTTACCCCAAGTATTCATATGCTGATAGTTGTTTTGTAAGTTGCTGTTTTTGATGTTCTTAAAAATATTACTGTTTTTATTACTGTTTTTTTTTTTTTTTTTGGACCAGGGATCGAACTCACAACCTCATGCTTGTCAGGCAGGCACTTATGCCACTAGCTAAATCCCTAGCCCTAATGTTTTTCTCTAGGTGATAATGAATTAGAATTTTTCACAGAATAAGAAACAATTGTGAGTGTGGAGATTATAAAACATTCAAAATTTGTAGGGAATTTTGACATGCAAATTTCTTATCTAATGTGTCATAGATATGTGCTTTTTGGTTGTGTGAACTGTCAGCACTTAGAATAATTTATTTATATTTCTTCATCTAAGTTTAATACATTTTTTATGATTTTTGTCATGTGTTGTTATTTACATCTAATGTTAAGCATTTTTTATATGTGGCCTTTTAAAATATGTGTATTTTTTTCTGTTAATTTTGTGTGCTGCATATGGTATAATTTTTACAGTTTGTAATCTATGTTATGGTCTATACATAGTTAAATGACAGATATTTATGTACTAAGCTACTACAGTCTCTTATACTTAATTCCAGTAGTTTTAGGTAGATTTTTCCAACATATACCATGGTGCTGTATGGAAATAAAAACATTTTTTGTGATTCATTTTAATCTTAATGCCTTTTTTTATCTTGCTTGTATATTATTTATTTATTGATTGATTGATTCTGGGGATCGAACTCACAACCTTATGTTTTCCAGGCAGGTGCTTATGCCACTGAACTAAATCCCAGGCCCCTTGCTTGTATTTTCTGTGCATCTTCTGTGATGTAATCTAGGTATTCTTAAGATTTTCAAGGTAATGGATGACACTGATTTGTTCAGTAGCCTATTTTTACATACTTTTAGTAATTTCTTATTATTAGAATCTATAATCCTAAGTGAATGTTAAGCAATGAAATTTACAATTATTTGTTGAGTGATTTTTCATTATTATCTTGCTGGTGTTTCACTGGTTTCTGACATGGACAAAAAGGCTTGTGTGTAGCTTACCCTATGTCATACACACATGGCACAGCAGTGAAAGTACAGCAGGTTGATCAGCACTGATCATCACACTGAACACAATTTTAGAAATGAAGAAAGCAGTATTTATCCTCTTTTTTAATTGGTTGAATATTTTGATGTACTGTTGTGCTAAGTATACTTCTTATATACTATATATTGAAATGAATGTATTATTTATTTGAAACTTTAATAATTTATACCAAAATTACCACTGAATTTTAAGGCTTTTAAATTCATTTCATGATTTACTAGTGAGACAGTAGATTACCTAGTAATATAAGAGGAATCGGAATATAGTTCAAAGGTCACATGCTTTGAATGACTGAAATCCTGAATTCCTTCTTCCCTCACATTGCTTAAAAAGCATATTGGATTTTTAAAGCTTTTCCTTCCTATAATTTCAATTTTTTCTTTATTACAATCTATTTGACATATTTGCAATTGAGGGAAGATTTCATATAGGCTAACAATTTTTTATAAATGTTGTTTGGAAGAAATGTATTCTCTATTTATAAACATTCTAAATATGTAGTGCTTGAATACTGTTAAATGTATTAGAATGAATAATTCTAATTATTTATAATTTCTATATTCCATTTCTGAAATCTTGAAAGTTCCAACATAGTCATCTACATGTGTATTGATTTAGATATTTTTACTTTTAGCTCAGTGACATTGTACTGCTTGCTGTTTGAATTCCAAAGAACTTTGAAATACCTTTGCTATTATATGTGGATTGCCTAGTAATATAAACGTGTACTAATTTCCCATTTTGACTTTGAAATTATGATTATCTTATTTTAGATTTCCTAGAAGCTGGGTTTGCACCATTCAGAAGTCAACACAAATGACATAAGATAACTATTTACTGAAATAATAGCAGGAAATTTTCCAAATAAGGTGAAAAAATTAACATACAGATTAGTGAGGTTTATAGATCTCTAATGAACCATGATAAGAAAAAAATTTTTCCATGACACATACAGTCAAAATCCAAGAAGTCCAACACAAACACAGAACCTTCATGTTCTAAAGGAAATATGATGCCTGGATAGAATAACAGTAGTACAGATTTAAAATGAATATTAATCAGTACATTCTAAATAATCAAGAAAAGACAAACGTTCATGGAAAACATTGTATAAACAAACCCAGTTCAAATATGCTTCCTAAAACCTGTGTACTGTGAGAAGTACTATAACCTGATCATCCATTCCTGTCTCCAATGACTCCAAGTGGGTGTCCTTTCCTTAGTCAGAGTTAATAAAACTCAATTAGTTGCTACACTCTAGCTTAAGCCCTTAAATTCTAAGTCCTGTTTTATTCTGAAACCATGGTGAATGTTAAGACATTTATTTTTGAACAGATGAGGAAAATAAGACTAAATCCAGCATGTTGTTTACTAGCTTAGAATTATTACGTTGCGATTTGAGTGGTGCTACAGTGTTAAGTGTTCATTTTCTTTTGGCTCTCAGCAGGTAGAACAGCCATGCTTATTCAGAATTATTGCCCCTCATCACAGTTCTTCCCCTTTAGTGTCTCTCCTTTCCCATGGCAGCTCCAACCAGCTCTCCTGCTATACCTTCTAATGTGCCTGTTGACACTGCTGGGGAATCTGCTTATCAGGGTACTACTGCCTGGAGTGAATACAGTTTACACACATCCATATATGCTTCTTGCCTACTTTCTCCATCTCTAAAATTTGTTCAGTATGATGATCAATGCTGATCAACCTGCTACACATTTATTACTGTGTCACATGTGTGTGTGACATAAGGTAATTACATGTCCTCATCAACTTTTACTACAGACAAGCCTTCCTCCTGGTTATGGGGTAGGCCCACCATGTGTACCTTTCCATGCCCTTGTCTCACAGTAGCTTTTGTGCCTGTGCATACACTGGGGGTTTGTCCTGGGATAAATTTAGTTATAACATTGTGGTGATGATAGTAATATTCTACCTTGCCTTATGTAAGTCTAATGTAATCCAAGGATTTCTCTGCTACATTTTTCCACATGAAGTTGAACAGTAGCGAGATGAACTTTTACTCACCTGTGTCAGATCTCATTGGCTGGTTATTCCTCACTGTGTTCTTTTATGTCTTCATCGTAACCTCAATCCTAAGGATCTCCCACTGCTGAAGGACAGCAAATGTTCTCCATGTGTGCATTTTACCTTACTTGACTCTCAAGCACTCTGTTCTTTCTTTGTCACCTACTTTATCCTCCCCCCCCCCCCCGTTTTTTGAGACAGGATCTTGCTATGTAGTTCAGCCTGGCCTTGAACTCACTACCTAGTCCTGGCTGGTCTCAAACTCAAGGCAGTCCTTCTGCTTCAGCCTTGCAAGTGCTGGGATTATAGGCATGTATCACCATACTTGCCTTCCTATCACAGTTCTGAAAATATTTGAGACTCTTTGAAGAATGACATACAATGTTGATAAACCCATCATAGTCAGCCTCAATGCAACAATTAGAAGAACAGGATGAAAAAGACCTTACTCATCAAACTTTTACCTCAGAGTTTTATGACTAGAGGTGTTGCTAGTATGAGTACTTTGGCCTCTTCTTTCTTTTCCATCCATCTGTTCTTTCTTCTCTTTACTCTTTGTCCTTATATTCTTTGTTCTTTTTTTCTTTCTTATTTTTCTCATTTCTTCTTCCTTCAGAGCATTTCAGTTGTTTTAGAAGCTCTTGGGTCCTTGTTGTAGTTAGGGTTACAAGGAGAACAATTACATACAGGACATGGAACTTATAACATTATTTTATGATAGTTACCCAGAGTAAAATATTAAAAAATGTAGGAAATCTGTCCATAGCACTAAACACTTAGAATATTCAGACAAGAGCCTGGCTCCCACAGCACTGTTCTGCATGAGTCCAGACCTAGAGCCCATGACATTTCCTTCCGTGAGTCCAAGTGGAGGTCTAGAGACCTTGGCAAGGACTCGTTTTATGGATCTGGGCTGGGAAGGCACAAAGGTCAGTGGTAGAAGCTACAAAGTCTATGCCAGCAGGGTAAAGGAACTGTGCCAGTAGGTTGAGGGGTCTATACTGGAGCCAAGAAGTAATGCTCAAAATAAGGTCAAGGGCTTTCCTGAAAAGTAGCACAACCATCCTCAGTGACAATGAGTTCCCAAGCTCCTCCAACAATGAGAACAGTCAAGTACATGCCAGAAAGCCAGCGTGACAAGCTTCTCCTCAAGATTAAACAGCACACATCTTCCCCTCTGGAGCCAGGAAGCAATGCTCAGTGTAAGGACCAAAGCTCCCCCAAAGTGAACTGTAGCCACTCTCAGTGACAAAGTTCCAAACTCCTCTGATGATAATGGCCAAATTCATATTGGGGAAGCTAGGCATGACAAGTTCCTCCAAGAGAACCAATGGCTCGAAACATCAACACTTAGGAGACCCCACAACACCCCCACTCTTCCTCTCCACTTCTCTTTTTATGCTGACAGCTTTCCTCAGGTGAGCTATCTACACTCAGCACCATGCCACTCAGCTAGTGTTAAGTTGACCACCAGTTTTTAATCCATAACAGTCATAATGCTTAAATATGGCCCTCTATGTGTTATCATAGTTCCTGTACAATGACAGGCCATTGCGAATAACCAGAACAAGTATGTCCCTAGTAAACACCTAAAATTTCATCATATGTCCCTTGACAATAGGTTCAAGTGGATAATCTAAGTTGAATGATGTGATTCAGCATCAGGAAGATTCAAGTTTAAGGCAGTTACACTTTGTGAAAGGGTACTTGAGGTTAATTACAGAAATGATTAAGTCAGTTGAGGTATGAAAGTCAAGACATAGTTTTAGAAAATAAACACTGAAACTCAGGGCACTAAACTCAAACAATGAGGGAAACTCCAATGCACAGGAAATGTGGACAGTTTACATTTGATTCATTTTTTTCCATAAATTTTGTCATATAAAGAGAGTTTTGTCTCTTTTTTTATAAAGAAAAATTACTTTGACATTTTGAATGTTTGCCCAGCATGGAGGGCTGTTGACTGTGACAACTGCAGAGTGCTAGAAAGTAAATGCAGATGGTGTTGGGAGTTTCTTTTTTCTGAGATTTTTGAGTTTCATTTTCATAGGGCATTTACTGGAAAATGTTTTGTTTTGCATGCAAAAGTTTGCTGAAATGAGATTACAATTTGTACATATGAAGAATGTTTGTAAAGGGCAAGCTTAAAGAAAAACTCACTTAGGGAGGATTTTGTGATTATTAATTGTGATATGGTCATTAATATGCTGGAACCACCTAGCAGGTTAGTACAGTTCTTCTGTATCTGCCTGTGGGTGATTGGCATGTGGGCCACAAACTAAGGAGGAAAGATCCACACTGTATGTGGTTGACACCAACCACCAAGTTTGTATCTTAGATGAAATACAAAGGGAAAAAATTAGTCTCCCCACTTTTTCTGTGGAGGAATTCTGATATTTGTCATTGCCTTGGAATGCTGGTCTTCAATTTTTTCAGGTTTCTAGCATGGTGTCTTCTGCCTTTCAAAGGAGTTTCTTGAAGAGATAAAGTCTGAGAGGAATGGGCCAGATATCAGATGTAACCTATTAGATTGGGCCTCTCTGCCTCAATCAGACACATGCTTTGCTAATATCCTAGGCATATATTAAGCCAATAAGTTTGATCATCGTTCTAACCATCACAGGACTGTAGATAAGAACTTTACTGTGATGAAATAAATATGTTGAAAGGGAGAAATTTTCAACTTGTGAGGAAGGAACAGCATATTATGAAGAATTTACTGTGTTAACCATAGCTGTTCCTAATGATTGCAGGTAGGGCTACATTGCAACTATCATTCTAACCCTTCTGCTACAATTAGTCCTTAGAATTTCAGTCTTATTTGTGAACATGAATCAAGGGATATCGCCTGTCTGAGGGAGCTAAAATATTTTCTTTCATCTTGAATCCTTTTCATGACTGCTATTATATTATGTCACTAGTTTCTTCATTATTTGTATTCCCTTTCTGGCTTGCTTTTACATTGTTATTGAAAATGACTAGATTGAAAGATAAGGTATGAGAAAGTCTGTGTCACAAAGTGCTGTCTTCAAATTTCTGCTCTCTGACAACATTAGGACAACCATTCCATTCCATTGGCATTCTGTCCTTGCCTGCATTCAAGTTCTTTGGGTTTGGTGGTTTTCTCCGTTTAACATTGAGTCTGGAAGTGCGCAGTGGGAGAAAGCTTGAGCTGCAAAGAGTTAGGGTTAGTCTATTATTTGGGCTCCACTCAATCAGGTAGTGTATTTTTTCCCTCTCTCTTAGCTCAGTGGACAGGAAATGGAGCAGCCTGGCATCAGTGAAGTGTCTGTATGCACTGTTAGCAGACACTCTGGCCAAAGAAAAAGGTCCTCCTTTACCAGGCAGCTAAGTCAGAAGTTCCCAGTATGTTGCCAAGAGACACGTAAGTGGACTTATCCTGACTTTCTGAGTTCTACTGACTAGCTCTATACGAAGGACCCTGGTGGACCCTCAGTCTCCAAAATGGTGATTGTGCTAGGCCAAGTGATGCAAGACAGGTGTAGAGATTGTTGTGGATATATAAGATCCAGTAGGAAGTGAACAGAACTAACTTTGGCAGGACCTGGAACTCCCTACATCAGCCAAAGAATCTTTATTCCTATATGTCAAGTGTTACTCATGTGCATTTGGCCCTTTCTGGTTCTTTAGATAAGGGTGGCTTCTGCTTGAACCTAAGCTTCCTGTCCTATCCCAGAGAGGAGACTTTACCCTGGCTAGAGTCTTGCCTTTGGCAGTTCTGGGCTACAGCCACACTCCTCACTACATTCTGCAGAGAGCAGGAGGGCCAAGTTTGATTCCTGACTCATGTGAGGTTTCCACTGGGTGTGATTGTACTGTGTTGGGTGCCCTGTGTGAGTTTTTTTTTTCCCTTTTTTTTTCCCCTATCAGCAGATAAGGCATAATGTCCTCTAAAGTCTCATGAGTTTAAAAGTTGACTGAATTTTGAGGGCCCTGTCAACAGTGGATTCATCTAAGATGAGTTCTGTATTTGAATATGCTATTAGAAGGTAGGGTCTTGTTGGAGATGAAACAGGAGCATGACGTAGAAAAGTGTGTTTTTGTATGTAGGTCCTCCTGTTTCTCTCTTTCCTGGCTGCCATGATTTGAATATCTTTTTCTCTGCCCTGTCACTTTGTCAGCTTGTTTCTACATTGAAGCCAGCAAAACATGAACTGAAATGATAAGCCAAAATATATTTCTCTTCCTTTAGGTTGCGTGTTATGTTGTATTATGTCCATGTAACAGGAAACTAAGACACACACTGATGCTGAATTTGATAGAAATTTGGGATACAGGGTCTCAAACCCATAGGCTGTATTCTGATCTCTGGGCTTTCATTGTGAAGAAAGTAAATTCCAAAATTTTCAAATTCTTCCCCATATTTGCAGAGTCATTATGAAGCATTTGAAAATGAGAACTGTTTAACATACGTATGGATGTGGCTCTGTGTTAAGGCATTGGTGAAGCATGCTTAAACTCTTGGGTTATGTCCACAGCAATGAAATAAATAAGTACATAGGCTTAATCAAGTTTATAATGCCAAAAAATTAGAATGGAAATTATTAATTTAAAGAAGTGAAGATTAAATTAATTCTGAAGGGCTGGGGATTTAGCACAGTATTATAAGCACTTGCCTGGCAAGCACAAGATCATGAGTTCGATCCCTGGTACCAAAAACATGAAAACCCAAAGATTAAATTAATTCTGAAAAGAACTACTTCCAGAAGAGCCTATGTGTTAAAATCATACTGAGGAACTCTGAAGTAGGATATTCACATACACATGGGATTTCAGTATAAGTAGAAAGAGAGAAGAGCACTGTCAGATGATTATTGCAGTCTAAGGCTAGCTGGCAGACATTGTTTTTAAGAAATGACATGCTGAATGAGGTAGGACTCTGTAAAAAGCGTTATCACAACAGGGGTAGAGCCCCAAATATAGGTCTGCAGCACATCAGTAGTTAGGCATAAAATGTTTTCAGTGGTGGGAGGAGGAAAGGAGGTTAGATACAATGTGGGAAAGTAGGCTTCAACGGAGGGTGACAAAGTCAGCTCCGGAGCCAGTTGTTTTCCTTTGAAATGTTCTTACTGTGACATTAAAAGGTTGGCTCAGTTAAAAAGTAGACCAAAGACTATAGACTTGAAAGAAAGAAATTTAGAAAAAGTTAGATAAACAAGTATTGAGATGCTGCTAAAATTTACCTAATCATTTTTGAGGAAAATAGGAAATGTTCTCTGTTGTGAGTTTAAAATTGCATAGACAACACCATCTATGTGTCATGGGGAGGGTCTTACTCAAGGTTAGAAAAGATTACAGGATATTGACTTAGGATCTTCACTCTGAAGTTTGACCCAGGACTGACCTTCATTCTGAGTTACCTCAAGCTATTATACATTTTTCGTATTAATGAGTAAAAAACGTTGATACTAGGACTGTGTCATACAAGCTGAGGTTGAACTTGAACTTACAATCATCTCCCTCAGCCTGCCAGAGTGGCATGATCACAGGTTTAAATCAACAAGTCTAGGTATAATGGGGGTTTTATCATCACTCCTATACACCAAGAGCACCTGCATGGTTAAATTACATATCAAAAATTTGTTTTCATTTCAAGAAAATTTTAATTTTTGTTCATTGAGAATGCATTGGCCAGTCTGAAAGTCATTATTAGAATCTTCCTGCTCTAGATAAGTGTTTGAGTTTGACATTAGTTGACCATATATGTATTTTTTTCTTTTTTAACGGTTCTTTCCCCAGATTCTGGAACAGAGAATCTAAGATTATTATAATTTCCTGAGCAATAGGAAAGACTTTCCCTTTTTACCTTAAGATACTCTGTTATAGTTTGTGTCTAGATGTCCCCCCAAAGCCTCAGATACTTTTAAATGGGCCTTTTCCAGAGTTAGCTGAATCTAGTTTGTGATTGTTTCATGGTTCAAAATTAAGGGTGCTGAGATTAATGGTGTGTGACTGCTGGATCAGTCCACTGATTAGATTAGCACCACCCTAATCTCAGCAATCTAGATAAGATATAAGGGACAACTAGACTCTTGTCTCTCTCTTGTTGCCTTTGCTGTCTTGTGCTACTATGACTGTTGCCCCTCTGCTATGTTCCACCTTGCCTTAGAGGCAGCCATTTATGGACTGAAATCTCTATAAACTGAGCTAAATAAACTTTTCCTCTTTAATTTTGGGCATTGAGTATTTTGTCTCAGCAATAAGAAAAGTAGCTAAGACACACTCTGAGGTAGTATATTAATTTTTATTAATGGAGTGACTCGGTGTGCCACCCCTTGATAACTGCAGGATGATGATGATTTATAATGAAACACAACATCATTTGCTTTGGACAGCAATCTGCACTTGGATCAGTGAAGTAGAACTGAGCTCTGAATTTGTCAGGATTTTGGTCATTGATGGTGCAAGTATTGAATTTTGGGCCTACTATTATTTTTTCTTATTTTATTAGTACATGTTCGCAATACATTAAGTTTATGTTATCTTACAAAATAGATGTGAAAGGTTCTTGCCTTAGTATAAGGTACTGTACAGTTATGGCAGTGTTCTAACATGGTGGAAGGCCAAAGCAGGAATGCTTACCACTTCCTGTTTCTTCTTCAGCCCTAATTGCAACTCCCCTTCCTGTTTGCACACTCAGAGAATTCCAGTCGGTTCCTCACATGTCATCAATATCTGCCCCATGCACCACTTCAATCAGAGATCATAACCCTCTGCTTCTCTGTATCTGGTCAAAGGAGGCAGCCCAGCCACCATGAGTTATGTGTTCCTTCCCACATCCTCAACTCAATAAACCTGTTCATTTTATACTTTTGCTTCTCTGTTGTGGCAGAATACTCTAGCATGATGCACATAGATAAAAGAACTTGATTCTTTTTTAACCTCCTTCCCATCCATCTTTCTTCCTCATCTCTAGATTCCTTTCCCTTATTACATTCTTATAGTTACTATTATTTCTAGTTCATGATTATGATTTATAAATTTTACATTCATTATGGGTATTTGGCACATCTTAAATCTTATTTCCCTTTTTTCTCCCTTCCTGTCCTTGCCCACATTCTCCTAGACCCCCTCCAATTTACAAAACAGCTATCTCCTCTTTTGCTTTTATTTGTACTTGGCTTCAGATGAAAGATAATATATGGTATTTAAGCTTGTGCATTTTGTATTTCACTACATTGTATTTTTCAAGTGCATCCATTTTCCTACAGCTGTCTTAAATTTATCATTCTTTATAGTTGAATAGATACCATATTTTCTTTATCCGTGCATCTGTTGATGGACATTCAGGTTACTTCCTGTATTTAACTATTATGAATTGTGCTACTGTAAATACTAGCATACATGTATTGCTGTAACATATTTTTAGCTCTTGTGAAGATACCTACAAGGAGATGAGCTGAGTCAAATGGAATTTCTAATTTTAGCACCTTGCAAAATCTCCAAAATGGTTGTACTGGTTTCCATTCCCACCAACAATGTAGAAGGGATCTTTTTTTCCCAATGGAGCTATGCCTGCAGATTTAGTGTTTCTATTTTTTTCTTTTCTTTTTTTATATTTGTTTGTTTGTTTGTTTATTTATTTATTTATTTTTTGGTACCAGGGATCAAACTTGTGACCTCATGTTTGCCAGCTAGGCAGTTATGCCACTGAGGTATATCCCGGGCCTATTTTAATATTTAGATCTTTGATTCATTTTGATTTTAGTTTAGTGCGTGGTGAGAGACATAGGTCTAGCCTTAGGGTCTAGCCCTCAGCATGTAGAAAGCCAGTTTTTCTAATGCCATTTATCAAAGAGGCTATCTTTCTCCCAATGAATGTTTTTGGGCCCTTTGTCAAAGATAAAGTGGCTGAGTGTGTTTGGAGCTGTTTCTGCATCTTCTAATCTGTCCTACTGATCCTCAGCTCTGTCTTTTTGCCAGTACCAAGCTGTTTTTATTGCATATAATTTCAAGTACGGAGTTGTGATGCCCCCTGCTTTTGTTGCCCAAAAGTGTTTTTTCTATTCTAGGACTCTTCTGGTCATTTGCTCATTTTGATTGGTTTTTTTTTTTTTGCAGGGGGAGGTGATTTATCTATAGCTCTTTATGTATCCTAGATATTAGTCCTCTATCTGAGGAATACCTGGCAAATTTTTTTCCCCATTCTGTAGGTTGTATCTTCACTCTGTTGGTTGTTTCCTTTGGTGTGCAGAAGTTTTTACTTTACTATAACATGGTATCTTTAGCTTTTTGGAAAATACCTAGAAGAATAGCTGAGTCAAATGTAAGTTCTAATTTTAGCACCTTGAAAAATCTCCATATAATCTTGATATAATCCTATTTGTTAATTCTTCCTATTATCTCTTGTGCAACTGAGGTTCTGCTTAGAAAGTCCTTACCAACACCTATAAAGTGTTTTACCTATTTTATCTTTGAATGAGTTCATTGTTTCTGTTTTAATATTTAGATCTTTGATCCATTTTGATTTCAGTTTAGTACATCATGAGAAATATGGGTTCAACTTACCTTCTGCAAATAGTCTCTTTTGGTTCCATATGATTTTAAAGATTATTTTATCTAGTTCTGTGAGGAATGTTTTTGGCATTTAATTGAGACTGCATTGTATCTATGTATCAGTTTGGGAAGTATGACCATTTTAACAGTATTGGTTCTGCCTACCTAAGAGCAGGGTATATCTTTCCATTTTCTGATGTCTTCAGTCTCCTTTTTTGCTCTAAATATCTTGCATTTCCTTGGTTAGGTTAATTCCTAGATATTTTTTATGCCATTGTAAATGGTATTTTTTCCTAATTCCTTGTCATTGATTTCATTACAAATACTGTTGATTTTTATGCATTGATTTTGTATCTTGCTACATTGTCGAAATTGGTTAATTATGAATTATTTTTTGAAATTCATTGTCTCCTGAGTAGAATATCATATCATCTGCAAAAAAATGATATTTTGACTTCTTACTTTCCTATATGTATCTTCTTTATTTCTTTCTCCTCCCTGATTTCTGTGGCTAATGTTTTGAGTACTGTGTTGGACAGAAGTGGTAATAGTGGGCATCCTTTTCTTATTCCCAATTTTAGAAGGAAAAGTTTTCAGGTTTTCACTATTTAATATAAAGTTGGCAATTGGTTTATAATACACTATTTTCATAAGATTCAGGTAAGATCCTTCTATGCCTGTTTATTTCAAAGTTTCTATCATGAAGTGGTGTTGAATGTTGTCAAGAGCCTTTTCTTCATCAATTGATATTGTCATGTTGTTTTTATCTTTGTTTCTGTTTATGTGGTGTATTACATTTATCTATTTGTGTATGTTGAACCATCCTTGGAACTGTGGAATGAAACCTATGTGACAATTAGTATGACCCTTTTGGTTATTTTTTGCATTCTATTTGACTATGTCTTGCTGAGGAATTTTGCATCGGTGTTTGTTAAGAAGATCGGCCTGCAATTCTTTTAGCTGGGCCTTTGTCTTGTTTTGGGATCAGAATGATGACTTCCAGAAATAAGTTTGGAAACACTCCTTCCCTTTCAATTTAATTGAAAATCTTGAAGAATATTGGTCATATATAGTCCTTAAAAGCTCGGCAGAATTCAGATGTGAATCCATCAGGGCTTTCTCAGTGCTCCACTATCACAGAGAGAGATGAACTAAACAAAATATCAATATCAGTGCTGGAGCATGCCCTTAAAACAAACTTAATAGATACTTACAGAGTGTTCTACTCTACTACAATACAGTATACATTCTTCCCTGAAGCACACATTGAACTTTTTCCAAAATACATCATACAGTAATCCACAGTCTACTTAAAAATATAAAAGAATTAAAATCATCCCATATTTACTATCAGACCACTGTGCAATGAAAATAGAAGTCAACTGCACACACAAAAAAAGAAATTTTGTAGCATTTGGAAACTTAATAACATATTCCTGCTCACCCAATGGGCCACAAAAGAAATCAAGGAAGAAATTAAACATTTTCTTTTCTTTTCCTTTTCTTTTTTTTTTTTTACTCGGTACCAGGGATCAAACTCATGAGTGCATGCTTACAAGGCAGGCACTTATGCCACTGAGCTAAATCCCCAGCCCCGAAATAAAACATTTTCTAGGAGCAAATGTGTTTAAGTTGAACAACACATTGAAACCATGGTACACAGTGAAAGAAGTCCAAGGTGGGAAGTTCATTGCAATCAGTGCTTACATTATGAAAACAGTGAATTCAAATAACCTAATGAGGAACCTCATGAGAAACAAGTCAAGCCCAAACCAAAATTAAGGAGGGATATCGTAAAGGTCAGGGAGAAAATTAATGAAATTGAGACCAAAAAATGCAAAGAATGAACATATTGAAGGGCTGGTTCTTTTTAAAACTATACAAAATAGATAATCCCTCAGCAAAAAATTATCCAAGGGAGTAAAGACTCACATCAATGCAATTAAAAATGTAAAGATGAAATTACAACAGTAGAAATCTAAAAGATAGTTGATAATTGCTATAAAAAATATTTTTTAAAAATGGAAAATCCTGAAGAAATTGGCATATTCCTAGATGTTCACAAATTACCAAACTAAATGAAGAATACATAAAAATATTGAAAAGCCAATAAGAAGGAAATTGAGGCAGTAATAAAAGAAAACATTTTCTGTTGGACAGTTGTTCAGTGTTCTGCAAAAAACACATTTGAATTCAAAATTGCTAATAGGATAAGACAAGGGTCAATCTTACACTTACTGTGGGTATTTGTCTCCGCCCAGAATTCACCCTGTAGTCAAGAGAGAAATTTCACCTTGGATGGCTAAATAGGGTGTGAAGAGGCCTCAGATAAAATGTTTTGATGTAATTTTTTTTTTTGCTTTCTCTTATTTCCCTGTGTCACCACCCTGGGCTACATAGGCACAGTGACTATTGTACAACCTCAAGAGTGTGTTCCAACTTCTGAATTTGGGTTCCTTTCTGAACTTCAGTGAAGCAGGCTTCTTCCCTGACCTGCTTCTCTTTTGCTCATTTTACAGCCAATTATTTCTATAAAATAGAATTTACTTAAAAATTTTATTTTCAGGATTTAATGATTTTTTTAGTTCAAAACAGTGCAAATTGATAACGTCTGAAAAATTAAAGAAAAATTTAGAAGTAAATGATTTGTTTTACATTTGTCACCCAATGGGTGACATAGAATCATTACTGTGAGTCTTAACCTTCTGAAAATACTGTATATTTGTGATTTAGGAGGCAGTTACCTTTGAGGATGTGACAGTGACCTTTACCATAGAGGAATGGGATTTGCTGAATCCATCCCAAAAGAAGCTCTATAGAGATGTAATGTGGGAAACCTTTAGAAACATGGCTGTTATAGGTATGGATGATATAATTTTCTAATTTATACATTCAGAGAGAATTGTTTTTCCCCACTGGTACAGTTACATTAATTAGAATATGAAAACATTTTGATAAATATCTAGACCTAGTCACTTTATACCATGAATCTAACTATAATCTATAATTTTTGTGTAATAATATATTGATTAGTTTTTATTTCTATATCTACAATTTAGGAAAAAACTGGGTGAACCAGCAAACTAAAGAAGAGTACAAAAATTTTTGGAGAAATCCAAGGTAATTTGTTCTTACAGGATAAAGGAGAGTCCCTCAAGAGTCAGAGTGCAAATAGAAATATTAAAACCAAGCAAACTGTACACATGACATCATGTTCAAATTTATTTAATTTCATAAACATTCTGCAAATATGTATAGTTTGAGTTCCTGGATATATGAAATTATCCAGTTTTGGGGACTCAGGTATACTGATTTATACAACAAATGATACTATCTGATATATCAATGTATAAAAAAGTTCTTTTATGATTAACATCATAAAACTGAAATTGCAGGTAGGTTTTAGGTATATGTAAAGATGAAATGAATAAATTTTGTGTTTTATTTTGTTTTGTTTTTTGTACCAGGGATTGAATTTATAACCTCACTCTTTCTAAGCCATCCTACAGATTAAGTTCATCTATGTTTTAAAATTCTTAGAAGTCATTCTGCTACATTGTTCATAGGAATATACAGCACAATCACTTTGAAAATAAGTATGTGGTTGTCTAAAAAAATAAAAATGACAATTCCACTTGATACAATTATCAGTCTTTTGAGTATATTCTTAATAGAGTTAAAATCATAGTGATACATGCATACACATGATGAAAGCAGCACAATTTTCACTAGCTAAGTTTTGGAAGTAGCCTAGATGTCCATCAATAGATGGATGTATCAGGAAAATTTGGGATACATTCAGCATGGTGAAGCATGCTTATAAACCCAGCATACAGGGAAGCACAGGTTGAAGCTCTGCCCACACTAATGATTAATGATAAACTTTCACAAAATAAGATATAAAAAAAGCTGGAGGTATGATTCAGTGTTGAGACTATGAATTTTACCCCATCACAGGAAGAAAAAAAAGCGAAAAGAAATAAATCATGCAGTATATTCAACCATTAAAAAGTATGAGATCACCCTCCCTTGAAGTGAAACTATTGTCTTAGAAAATCAATGATGATAATGTGATCCTTTTTATTGTGATTTTTTTTTCAGTAGAAGTGAAGAGGTAGAAGAAAACTACAAAGATTGGACTCAATATGAAGAAATATTTCTTGGAACTTCAAATCCTAATGGGAACATGAAAAAACCTGGTTTTAGTCCAGCTGAAAGCTTTGATTGTAGAAAGCTCCTGGTTAATCATTTATCACTAAATGTCCCCATCCTAACTCACACAGGACTGAAACAATATGAGTATGAAACATTTAAAGAGAAGCTGCATAAGTGTAATGAACATGGGAAAACTTTAAGTGAATTTGAGTTCTTTCAAAAGCATGAACATATAAACTATGGAGAGAAACCATGTGAACATAAGCAATGTGGGAAAATCTATGGTGATTCCAGTGAACCTACTATGACTCCTCATGCTGGAGAGAAGCCCCTTGTATATAAGAAAGGTGTGAAAGCCTCCAGAATACCCAATTGTGTTCAGATTCATGAAAGAAATCACAATGAAGTGAATCCCTATGTATGTAAACAATGTGGAAAAGCTTTTATTTCTTTCCACTATATTCAAATACATGAAAAAACACATACCAGAGAGAAGTCTTATGTATGTAAGGAATGTGGGAAAGCTTTTGTTCATAGTAATTCCTTTTGCAAACATAAAAGAATTCACACTGGGGAGAAACCCTATGCATGTGAACAATGTAGGAAAGCATTTATCACCTGTAGTAATTTTCAAAGACATGAGAGGATACACTCTGCAGAGAAACCTTATGCATGCAAGCAATGTGGGAAAGCCTTCAGTATGCACAGTAATTATCAAGTCCATGAAAGAATTCACACTGGGGAAAAACCCTATGTATGTAAGCAGTGTGGGAAAGCTTTCATTACATCTTGGCATTGTCAAAGACATGAAAGGATACACACTGGGGATAAACCTTATGTATGTAAGCAATGTGGAAAAGCCTTCAATATGTACAGTAATTGTCAAATACATGAAAGAATTCATACTGGGGAAAAACCCTATGTATGTAAGCAGTGTGGGAAAGCTTTCAGCAGATACTATGATTGTCAAGTACATGAAAGAAAACACACTGGGGAGAAACCCTATATATGTAAGCAATGTGGAAAAGCCTTCAGTACTCATAGTAATTGTCAAAAACATGAAAGAAGGCATACTGGGGAGAAACCTTACATATGTAAGCAATGTGGCAAAGCATTTAGTACACGCAGTCATTGTCAAAAACATGAGCAAAATCAGACCCGTGAGAATACCTACAGATGTAAGCAGTGTGAGAAAGCTTTCTATTCTAAGTGTTTATTATGTAAACATAAAAAAATTCACACTGCAGAGAAACCATATGTATGTAAGAAATGTGGGAAGGCCTTTAGCAGACACTATAATTGTCAAATACATGAAAGAAGTCACACTGGAGAGAAACCCTATATATGTAAGCAATGTGGGAAAGCTTTCACCACACAAGGTCATTGTCAAAGGCATGAGAAAACTCACACTGGGGAGAAATCTTATGTATGTAAGCAATGTGGAAAAGCCTTCAGCAGACAAGGTACATGTCAAATACATGAAAGAATTCACACTGGGGAGAAACCTTATGTGTGTAACCAGTGTGGAAAAGCTTTCAGCAGACATAATGATTGTCAAATACATAAAAGAACTCACACTGGGGAGAAACCCTATGTTTGTACACAATGTGGAAAAGCATTTGCTGATAACAGTTCATTTTATAGACATAAAAGAATTCACACTGGGGAGAAACCCTATGCATGTAAGCAATGTGGGAAAGCATTCAGTACATGTAGTGATTGTCAAATTCATGAGAGAAGTCACAAAAGGGAAAAACTGTATGTAAACAATGTGGGAAAGCATTCAGTACAAGCAAGTATTGTCAAATACATGAAAGAAGTCACACTAGAGAGAAATCTTATATAAGCAAGCCTGTTTTGAAAATCCTATAAATTTCTTCATGTAATGGAGGGAGACCTGTAGAAATAAGTAATATAAAATGTTTGTTGGCAATTATATCAAGAATGTAATTTTACTCACTTTTTCTTTTATATCAGAGCCATTATATGCATAAAATTCTATGTTTTAACCTTTGAAATGTTACTTTTTATTTTTTCATAACTTTCAACTTGGTGGTAAGTTTTCTATCAGTTGTACCAAAAATAGTCACACTACTGTGAGTGCCCATGACCACAGACCAATTAGGACCATAATGTTTTACAAATTGTATATCATGAGTTACAATATTATATCAGTCCAAGAAGTATAAGTCATGGTGTGAATTGTCAGCAACAGTATTTCCAAGGAATTTTTGCCAGCAGTGAGTTGTTTTGAGAATGGTTGCTATTGCATGTAATGAAGTAGATGCCTTTATTCAGGCATGCTCTGATGTGAATGCCATTCTATGTAATTACATTTTTACCTAAAAACCCAAAATAACAGCATGAAGGAAAGCATAATTCATGAGAGGTATCAAGTCAGTTTAGTAAATAAATTTACAAATTTGACTCAGATTGTGTTAGTTATACATTTATGCAATGCCCTTTTTTATTTTCTATGAAGACTGCTGTCTGATGATTGAGATATATGCCATCCTTTCAGTCACAGATTTGACCACGTTGTGAGCATAAGACCAGCTCTGAGCTTCCTAACTTGTATTTTTCCTTCCTTACATTTAAACAGAAAAATTGTATAAAATGTTTTGAATAGCATTGCCCATGAATCCAGAAACTACTGTTTCTCATGGGATTACTTTATGAACCTGTGGTAACATGAAAACATAAATGAGCAATACATTAATTATCCCTAATGTAGTGAACATTATACTTGCTTTTCCTGGCTTTAATTATGCTCAGACACATAAATTAGTCATGAAAATTGGGTAGTACTATCTAAACTTAAGTCTGTTTGAAAATACCACATGAAATAGCCGATGTAATTCATGGAATATAGTGCACTGCAGAGTAAACTATCAGTTTTTACATACTGAAATGATCCTAACTTCATTGTAACTCACATCTAGTTTTACCATCACCAGTCAAGTATGCAGTGTATATTGTTACTGGTTTTCCAACAAGTGATGGAATGTTTAAATTAGAAGATACTTTAAACATATCCTGAGCATATTTATATTCCCACCATTTAATTATCATTAAAGTGTTGCTGTCCTGGTGGTGCATGCCTCTAATCTCACTCACTTAGGAGATAGTAAGAGGAAAATAAAATTGAAGACAACCTGGAAAACTTCATGAGACACTGTCTGAAAGTAAATATGAAAGATCTAATGATGTAGCTTGGTACTTTAATACTCCTAGTTTTATTTCTCAATACCAAAATTATTTTAATACAATTACATTTGTATTTGTCCTTTTCTCAATCTATAAAAGTCCAAGCCAGTTCTAGTGTAATTTTTTACTCCCAACTTCTGGAGAAGCTAAGGCAGGATGATCATGAATTTGAAGCTAGCCTGGGCTACTTAGCTAGATGTCTTAGCACTATATAATAGTTCTCTTTAAGTTAAAGGAGACAAATAATTTGGGTTCAAAACTAAATGTAAGATCAAATAGAGAAAATATTAGTATCTCAAGTAAAGATTTTATCGCTCAGGAAATATTTTTATTGAAATGTTTGTAGAGCACTCAGTGGCCTGCATCATAGACTTAAAAAATGAACAATGAAGCATGAATAAGCTAGTCATTCCATGTTCTGAGTATAAAGGCATGAAAATACTATTTTTTTTTCAATGTTGTTACTGATGTTTTTGTTAGAAAATGAGATAGGATATCAAAAACAAGTTACAAATTGGATTATATCAAATTAAAAGAATTCTATATAGGGACTGGGGATTTAGCTCTGTGGCATATGCACCTGTCTGACGAGCATGAGGTCATGAGTTCAATGTCTAGTACCAAAAAAAAGAAAAGAAAAGAAAATGAACTTCTTACAGTGATGAAATAACATACATAATGGAAAAAATTTTGCCAGGTACCTAGAATACATAAGCAACTTTAAAAAATAGCTGCTCATTAAAATATGTAATTGAAAAAGTGAGCTACAGAAATTACACTTCTCAGAAAAAGTACATGTCACTAAATACCTCAAAAATGCAGCATTTTTAACCAGTAGAGAAGGTAATTTAAAACAAAATCTTGTTCCAGAAATAATAGCTATCAATAATTTGAAAAACAACAAACTCATTAAGTTGTGGAGGAAAACAACCATTTTGCAGTGTTGATAAGAATGTAAATAAGCTCACCACTATGAAAGTCAGTGTAGAAATTATTCAAAATACTTAATATAATAATTCCATTCAATACAATTATTTCTTTTCCTGGGTATCTTCTCAAAAGATTTAAAAGTACATATTTCAGTGACATGAGCAAATCCAAGTTTATAGCAGTACAACTTGTAGTAGGTGAATCTTAGAAATGGCCAGTATGTATATCAACAGAGGAATCAAAAGAAATGTATGTATAAACAAGAGTACTCCACCTAAAGAAGGGTAAATTCTATATCATTGTTTTTATTTTTTGTTTTTAAAATAAAAAATAAATTCAAGTTATTTGTAGAAAATGGATAGACCTTTTAATCATAATGATAAAAAATTAGACATAAAATGAGAACTATGACATGACTTCTCTAACATGAAAAATTCAAAGTATAATTTAAAGAGTGAAATGAAATGTTGGCTAAAAGAAAAGAGGTAGTAGGAAAGGGATCTAGTGGTGGAAGGAAAGCTTTGGGAGAGAAAGAGGTTAAGGATAAAAAAGCTATATGTACATGTACTAACTCATGATAAATGAATTCATTATACACATGTACTAATAGATAAATATCATTTAATGTAGAAAAATAAGATGATTAACATGGCAAAAATATTAATTGGTCAGATTAATTTTAGGGTTGTACAGGCAATGTATCAGAAGCTGTAGATGTTTTGCATATTTTCTCTAATGGAGAGTAGCATATGAATTATTGAAATATTATTATGACTCTGTCTCCATAAGTGACATCCAGTTGACCCTGCTTGAACAGCTGCTCAAGTGTCAATGTTGACAGTGGAAGGCTGTGCAGACTCTACTGCCTTCTTTGGCTTGAGCATCATGATTCTTTGAAGTAGAAACAGTCCGTAATTCTTGCAATGGTAAAAAGTTTCATTGAATGTAATCCACTATTTTGACTTGACATATGTAATTTTAAGATGAGATTTGTCAAGACTTTGGGCCTTAATTTTCTGTGGGGAACATGTTTAATGATATTGGATGACACATACTACTTTTTTACCATATTATTCTGCTGTTGTATATATACTGTGAATGATGAAAAGCCTAGCCCTATTTGCCATGGCATTTTTCCCAAGTTAGGAAGGATTTAAGGAAACATGCACGCTCCTAGCACTTCATAGGAGGTTCCTATGAAGGGAGAGTGTCATTTATAGAAAATCGTTATGATTTCTCACATGAAACACTGAGGAAATACAACAAGATTGTATCATTTTGCCAGTCAACTTTGCATCACTTGAAAATAAAAAACACATAAGTTACTTAATGGGCAACATTCCACAGTTTCACACATTTCAAATCATAATTAGCTGGTTCTACTGCCTTTGAATCTATGAGGAAGGAACTTATGGAAGAAAGCTGCTCATTTCTGGCATTAATCCATTGATAAATTTAATTCTCATAACATTTACTTCCTCAAAGACCATCAGTTATCAAATGACTTTATGGCACTTCAGTTTGTAAGAGACATTTGAAACATGATACAATTTACATCAATTGAGGTAAGCAGTGAGAGCTTAACAGTTTGAGATTCTTCCTTATTCAATGGGATGGTAATAGTTAATAGTTGACATAATCAATGTGAGACTTGTTTAATGCTTTTTTTAAAAAAATGCCTTTCTTTTTGAGACAAGATCTCATTGTAGTTCAGGCTGGCCTTCAGATCACTATGTAGCCCAGGCTGGCCTCAAACTCAGTGATCCTTCGGCCTCAGCCTATTTAGTGTTGGTATTACAGGCATGTGTTACCACATCCAAAATTTTAGTGCTTTTATAAGAACTAAACGCATTATGTTTCACCTTCAATTTGTTGTCCCTAGATATAACTTTGATATATATACTAACTCAGCAGATCTTATAGAAAGTTGAAAAAACTTTGTGTTTTACTAAAGAACAATCAAAATCTTACAAACTTGTGCTTGCCAGGCAGATGCTTGTGCCACTGAGCTAAACCCCTTGCTCGATATAATTTTTAATTCACCTGGTTTTCTGATTGAAACATTTTCATAAACTCTGATTTTTGCTAAATTAGTCATTCATGTTTTATATGAATTTGGTTAACTTGTCTAAGCTTTTTATGAAAATTCCTGGATCATTATTGTTATTACTTTACTTCCATAAAAACTGTATCAAAAGTATGTCTAGTAGAACCAACAAATGTGAGGATTGAATTTCAGAACTAGAAGACAATGATGCCTTCAAGGATTAACTGTTTGATGACAACTTATGCAACAATATAACACGAAAAATGCATTCAACAGCAGCTAGATGACACAATGAAGACTATGAGTAACTAGAATAGGTGAAAATTCAGAAGACAACACAAATGGCATTTTAAAAAATTGATTCAAAGAAATAATAGCAGAAAATTCCCCCAAATATAGGGAAAGAAATAAATGTACAGATAAGTGAGAAATACTGAACCCTGAGTAGCCCCAACCAAAAGAGACTCACTATGAATTACATTATACTCAAAAATATCAGAATCAAATGACAGTGACAAAACTTTAAAAGCTGTTATATAAAGGCAAACCAACATATATAAAGGGAAATCCATTAGAATTATATAAGACTTTGCAAAATAAACCTTAAAAATCAGGAGAGCTTGGAGTGAAATGTTTCAAGACCTAAAAATAATTTCAAACACCAACTTTTGCATCCTGCAAAATTTCCTTTCAAAATTGACAAATAAGATATTTATATGACAAGGACCGCCTCAAGAAAGTCATGACCAGCAAACCAGCATTACAACGAATAAAGATATACTAGAAAAAGACAAGAAGGCCAACCTTGGTGGAGTGACTAACAAAAAGGGGGAAAATAAGGAAATCAGCAATGGGGAAATAATGGAATGACAGGAATAAGTCAATACCTCTCAGTAATAACTCCCAGTGTGAATGGTCTCAATTCCCCAATCAGATGAAATACTGAAAAAAAATGGATCAAGAAAAAAACCCAAATATATGCACTATGCAATGAACATGTTTGATTAAAAAAGAAGTTTAAAGATTGAAAATCAAAGGATGGAAAATTTATTCTATGAAACGATCCCAGAAAAACAAAGAGTAGCTATCCTAATTTCAGACAAAGTGAATTTTAAGTGAAAAATGATCATAAGAGACCAAGAGGGCCACTATATATTGGTTAAGAGAACAATTCACCAGGAATAGATAACAATCATATACATATATGCACCAAATACTAGCATATCCAACTTCATAAACACTAACAGACATAAAAATCAGATAAATCCCAGTAGATTTGTAATGGAAGGCATCAACAACACAAGTGAGCAGATCAACAATATAGAGAGCATGTCCTGCACCTCATTGTGGTCTGGGAAGTTTATATTTGTAATCCCATAGAAAAGTTATTGGAATTCTAACATTAATTTCAATCTACCATTTCCAGTGCAATCATGGTGAAAATAAAGACAGGCATATTTATAGTTGTGGGGAGCCAAGGGGGTCCTAAGTCAAGCTGGGGTGATGATACACTGGAACAAAGGCCTTGATCCAAAGCCAAACCCAGATTTTATTCATTCATAAAAAAGAGATTGACTTGAGGATGAGTGACTGTGAGAATGGTGGAAAATATGTGACTGCTGTGAGCTGGACTAGTAGAGAGCCTGAAATCACTTCTGCAATATGCAGAGAGAAGGGTATGCAGAAAGGTAATTTGCATAACACAATTTGAGTTAGTATCTAATGTTTTGGGGTCAGTGCTTCAGCTCTGATGTATAATGTTCAGAGGAAGAGCAGTTGGAATTTGATGAGACTTCAGGGTAATAACATCATCATCATCCATTAATAAGTTTATAGATCAATGTACTGTTGGGGCTTGGGGCTCAGTCAGAGGAACTAGATTATTGGAAAGTATATTATTTGTCCTGCCCTCTTCCTTCATTTTCAAGGTCTCTTGGTTCCTGTATTCCATGCAGTGAGCAGTTTTCCTCTATCATGCCCTCCCGATATGATGTTTCTCCATCAGAGCTAGGTAAACATGGGCTAAAACCAAAGCCAAAATAACCCTTTTATAAGTTATCATGTGAGGTATTTCGTCTCGACAATGAAAAATCTAATGCATATTGTTTTAAAACCACTGAATTAAGCATTTTCTCTCTAACATCAATACATAATATATAAAAATTATTTTGTATTTCAAGTCTTAGTTTATTCTGATTTTGAATGGTGCTCATGAATTGACATTTTAACAAGTTTCTTGTTATTTGGCATGGTGGTGCATGTACATAATCCTTGCACTCAGAGGCTGGGGCAGTAGGATTGCTATGAGTTTGAAGCCAGCCGGAAATATATAGTGCATTTGGGACCATGCTGGAATACATAGCAAGACTGTCTCTAAAAACAGACAAAAAGTCCCTTATGAATGCTGAACTTACTCCCCCCTTAACCCATTATGAATAGTAGTAAGACAGGATGGGCAGCACAGCACAGTCACTTACATTCAATTCAACACAAACAGGATTGAAAACTAAATAACCATACATTTCTTACTGTCCATTTAAAGTTACCAGAGGGTAAATGGTGACAGTTATATATTAGTAACCTCATTTGGGAGACAACTTGTATGCATTAGTCACAGTGTATAACTATGGTGGCACTGATCATGAAAACTTACTCAGAGCTGAAGTTCAGCTTTAACTCCACAAGGCCCAGTATGTCTGCTTCATCAGGGCTCATCAACATGGGAAAGTCTCAGGAAAACAGCACCAATCTGAGAAACCCCTAGTCATTTATTTGGAACCTAAGGGCATGAAAATAAGGTACAGAAGAAATGCAGTTGTGTAGGAGTTTTGATCAGAGGAAAGAAAAGAAAAACAGCAAGAGAAAAGAAGAAGAAGAAGAAGAAGAAGAAGAAGAAGAAGAAGAAGAAGAAGAAGAAGAAGGAGGAGGAGGAAGAGGAGGAGGAGGAG